>VDFB02045308.1:0-61092 GCA_007258455.2 Sequoia sempervirens | reverse complement strand
TGATGCTTTATTTTCAAGCATGAGAATGATAAAAAACTATAGAATTAGGGTAAAATTCAGGTGAAAGGTATGAATCAATGGTATCAACCACCAAATACATAAATCTGAAACTCTAAAGATCATAATTCAACAATGAATCACAAATGAACACATAAGCATAAAATAACAAAGCAATAATACCATAATTCCTATTCCATGGTTGAATCACCTTCATTGCTCTTCTCCATTTTGCTTTATATGCTAGCTTACCCTCAGATTTGTAGTATGCAAGAATATCAAAGATAGTGGTTGTAATCAGTCAATTAGTGTCAAAATGAAAGGGAAAGGTCTCTTTTATAGAAAACCTAATTTGAATGAAGGGCCAAGATTAGATAATGGAAATCAATGGATGAGATTTCTTTGAGAAGCAAAGAAATAGGGTTAGGGCTAAAATAGGGTTTAGTTAATGATGGACGGTGGAGATTAAAAGTTAATAAAACCTTATGAAGGTTGAGATAAGAGATAAGATTTGGCACAGATAAAGAGGTGGTTGGAATAAATTAATGGCATCGTGAAAATCATGGCCAACAATTCATCATGGGAAAATTCGAATGAGGTGAAATGATTTTCTTTAGAGCCAAATTAAATAATTATAATTATAAAATTATTTAATTTATAATTAGTCTTGTTCTAGCTCACCAAGTAATTCCATAAGGGATAATTCTAAAGATAAAAAATAAATAAATTTAATTTAGGAAGGATAGTGAATAATTAAATAAATAAAAAAAATATTTAATTATAGAAGAAGATAGAAAAAAGTTAACTTTTTAATTAAAATAATTGAAAACAATTATTTAATTAGAAAGTAGAGGAAAAAACAAATTAGTAAATAATTACTAGTGGAGGGGTACCAAGTTATTGAATAGTTATGTTTTAATTAGTTGTGCTTAATAAATTCAAAATTGTTTGGGAAGACTACAATAGGTATGAGAGGGAAATTATAATGGTAAGTGCAAGTTTTACTCCATAGTGTATGAGAAAGTGCACAAGAAGCCTAAGGCTTAGACAAATGAATCCGCTATTTATGTAGCCTCCTCAAAATCAGGAAGCATGACTTTTTTTCATTTATCTATAATCTCAATTTCTTTTATTATGAATTGAAGAAAGATAGGGTATCCTCATAATATTAATTAAAATTAGGGAAACTTTATAAGTCCCTATTACCTTATAATTGAGACAAAATGAATCTTTTACCTTGATTGAAATCACTCCCATTGGTTTTCATCCAAATGGTAGAATTAGGAAATTCTCTTACAAAATGGTCAAACTCTCAGGACAAAAATGATAAAGACTCTAATTATAACTATAATTTATATGGTTGTGTGATGATAATTTCATGCATACTATCAAGGATAATGGTTTCATGGTTCATGGATAATGATTTGAACAACATTAGTTGGCATAACCTTATCAAATATTTGCAAAGAAAATTCAAAAATTAAAATTAAAATTGAAGTAACAAAGCACTTCACATGATTTATAAATTGAAACAAATTAAAAAATATCTAAAATATTTGTATAGATTCAAGAATAATCCACTCAACCATGGTTACCCCACACAGTCTTCAAGGGGCCTATAATGTTATGAAAGATTTACCAAAAAAAAAAAAGAATCATATAAAAATTGGATAGCATGATTTAACAGAAATGAATTAAAAAAATTCTCATAGAATAACTAAAAATCTTGAGCATAACCCAGGTTTACAAGTCATAAGAAGGTGAGTCCAAGACTTACAAATTAAAATTAAAATTAAAAATTGAAAATTAACCTTTTTTAAAACAAAAATTAATTTCATAGCATAGTTAAAGAGCTTGAAGCCTAGGCATTTTTACAAGTCATGAAAATGTGGACAAAAGTTACACAAACAAAATTAATAGAAAATTGTGTTAGATTTTAGTGATTTGATATAAACTCAGAAATTTAATGCAAATCAAACAATAACACAACAGATACTCTGAGAAAACCCTCCACTTGAAAGAGAAAAACCCAGTAAAAATCTTCCTTATATATATTCAACAATCGACAATGAAGCTTTACAAGGAATGGCTTTCACAAAATGGCTTTCACAAAGCCTGATATAATCAGATCGGTCCCCTTAGAATAATCGACCTGCTCTTGTGCAATTACAATAATGATCTTCTGACTTATTCAATCTGCTCATGACCTTTAATCTGCTCTTGATGGAATGCAATTCGCACTTGATAAGAACTGCTCTACCTGCGAATTTGTCTTGCTCTTGAATAAACTCGATCTATTCCTTCTAATTTTTCTCTAACTTGCAAATATGCTTGTGCTTGAAAAATGATACAAATGAGAGGAGAACGATCTTGTATATATACAAGAGAGGCGCCTTATTACAAGATGTTGGCCTTTAATTAATTATTTACATAAGTCGACCACAATGAATATTTTTTTTCACAAATAAAATCGCATAAGTTGTCTCTACCTCATTCAAATCAAAAATCAAAAATAAAAATAAAAATATTAGTATATATATATATATATATATATAATTAATAATAATATATATAATAACACAAATATCCTTCTAAAGCGTCTATTGCACTTTTATGTGACTAAAAAGGTTTTTATATATATTATTATTAATAATATATATATGCTAGCATTTGTAGTACGAGATGGAAGACAAAATTATTAAGGTTAGGGTTAGGGTTGGAATTAGACTTTGAGTTTAGGGTTAGGGTTAAAATTAGAGATAGAATATGGGTGAGGGTTAGGGCTAAGGTTTGAATTAGAGTTATGGTTAAGGATAAGATTATAGTTAGGGTTGGGGATGAGGTTAGGGTTAGAATTAAAATGAGTGTTAAAATTAGGTTTAGATTTGGGGTAAGGATTATTATTAGGGTTAGAGTTAGGGTTAGGATTATGATTATGATTAAAATTAGGGGTAGGATAAGGGTTAGGGTTAGAATTAGGATTAGGGCTTGGTTTAGATTTAGGATTATGATTATGATTAAGGTTACAGGTAGGGTTAGGGTTAGGGTTATAGTTAGGAGCTAGGTTTATAGTTATGATTAGGGTTTTCTTTATAATTAGAGATAAGATCAGAATTAGTATAGAATAGGGTTGGGGTTATAGTTCAGATTAAGTTTTACTTTACAATTAGAGATAGAATTAGAATTAGGGTTAGGTTTCATGTCAATGTTATAATTAGGGTCATAGGGTCAGGGTTATAATTAGACGTAAGCTTTATTATATAACTATAAATACATTAATTTAGATATTTATTTTTCAAAGATTTTAAAGATTTTTAAATTTTAAGTATATTAAAATATAAAATTTTAAATTTTAAGTATATTAAAATATAAAATTTTAAATTTAGGAAAGTTCTTTGACACTTAATTTTCTATGTTGTAGAAACTTCTTTTTAGGTGTAATAATTTAACGTAATCTTTGTATATCTTATCATTATAAATAATGCTATATAAATTATTTAATTTATATGGTAAATAAGCTAGTTTTAAATATATTAGTTTAAAAATTTATTTTTATATGTAATAATAAATTTATTATGTTCCTTGTATTTAATTTTAAATTGATTTTAGATGTGCATTTTTTATGAAAAGCCTTTATATTAGACTGAAGTTGCTATATTTTTGTTATGCACAATGAAATCTTTAGTAAAGCCTTAAATTTATAATATATTAATTTAGAAACATATTTTTTATTTTTAATAGTAAATTTAGAATATATATTTTTTATTTAATTTGTAAATGTTCTAATTTTAAATACATTAATTTAAATATTTCTTTTTCAAAGATTTTAAAGATTTTTTAATTTTAAGTATATTAATATAGAAACTTGTAAATTTTGGAAAGTTCTTCCACACTTAAAATAGTAAATTAATAAACTTACTTTATTAATATATATATATATATTTTAAGACTTCAGTATCCTTTTTTCACGCGATGCTTCAATACCACGGGTACCATGGGTTTGGGGGAAGACTAGACCTTTGTCCTCTTTCCTACAATAAGATGCTTTAGTCAATTGAACTAGGCCCCTCACCCCTTAGAGAATAAACTTATTTTTATAAGAAATAGTAAATTTATAATATTTTTTATAGTTAATTTTTAAAATTTTAGAAACTTCTTTTTCTTTTTATGTTTAATAATTTAACATATTTCTTTTATAATTATTTTTTTTAATTTTAGAAAATTCAATTATGTTTAATAATGTCTATCAATTATATTGAAGAGAATTAAATTCAAATAGAAAAATACTTCAACTCTCATTGGTTAGAAAGAGAATTATTAATAACTAGTTAAGATTTGGTGGTGCTATAGTTTCGAACTAAAAAAGTTGCTTAATCATGTAAAAATAAAATTAATGTGAAGAATATTATTTGAACACTTGCATTTAAGTACATAAAAACAACATAATCCATTCAACTAGAACTTAGGCTTATCAAATTACAAATAAAATTCATTAATTTAATCTATTTAGAAACTAAGGAGAAGTGGAATTCCAAAATGTAAACCTTATAAATAGGCATTGAATGTATCGTGGGCGTCAAACTCAATATTTAAGGGATTGAATGTATGCTATAACTGAATTCTATCCATAGTTATTGGTTTTTTCAAAAATTGCCAAGTACTAATAAAAAAGTAAATAATAAAAGAATAAATTTTTTTAAATAAATACTAAAAAAAAATTTCTTTAAATAATTGATATGTACAAATAAAATTATTAAATAATTTTAAATAAAATAATATAACATTTTATATTAATAAAAATGGTTATTTTAATTATAAAATAGTAAACAATAAAAAAAGTTTAAATAAATACTAAAACAAAACAATTCTTTAAATAAATAATACAAATAAAATTATTAAATAATTTTAATGTAAAATAAAATATAATTTTTTAATAAAATAATTTTTAAATAAATAAAATTAGTCAATATATTTATAATAATATTTTTCTTTTAAAAGTTGGGCCCATGTGTCATAGAGTGTTATAGTCTATGCCAGGAATGGCTAGATAGGGCATATGGGCCTCAACCAAATTTGGAGAAGATTAAGATGTTGGAGCTCTATCGCCAAAAGGATACTCAAAGTACATTAATAAATTTGAAGTGATATACTGTTGGATGGGATGGCTCAACCATTTTTGGCAAGTCTTTAGGAATGTTAAATCCAACAGGGTGATCTAGACAAGACTCTCTTAGCACTGGTAATCGCTCTCAATGAGCGTATAAGTGTACGCGATCATTTTTGGCCTCATACAACACAGTGTGTGAATTAAATGGTGAAGGGACATGGTTTCTCCAAATTCATCGTTAGTACTCGGATGATGTAACACACACAGCTAACCATTAATGAAGATATGGAAATGAGTCTTATTTATTTAGCATTGTGGTTGGCATTTGCTAACAAAGCATGGATACTCTAATTAAATTGCAAAGATCAAAGAAGGAGATGACTTTCACAAGGTACATTTCAGAATTGCGCTTGAAGAAGAAATGTTTGAACTAGGACATTCTCTATCTTGAAGTAGTTAAGATTGTGCTGGGGAGAAACTATTGTTTCTTGCGCAACTGCCAATTTTAATATATCGTCCCACTTCCTTGCATCTTTACTAGATTTGAATGTGCCAAAGGTTAGATGCTTTCTATTGTTGCACTCGATGTTCAAGAAGAAAATTTTGGTTGATGATTTAGACACGGTGGTGTTGGCCATTCCTGGAGTGGGGATACCGTGGCCAGATGACATGGTACACATGTTCCAACAGGGAGTCAAAGTCAAGTGGTAGCCATTTATATTGGGGATGAATGACAATGAGCTTCAACAACATTGTAGTTGGGCCACACATGGCTACAACTTTCTCTTTCCAAGGCTGGGAGTGATAGAGGTAAGCAACATTGAATGGTGCCATGAATTTTTTGCTCTGGTTGGATCGGGTCACTTCTATGGATAGGATAATCGAAGATGGGGGTTTGTAATTTTGTTTCTCTATTTTTTGATGATGGATGTTATACTATGAATTTAATAGGGCTTCTATGTGTAGTGGTGTATAAGCATTGTATGTACTATTGCACTCTACTCCTGCCTATCTAAGGGCTAAAATGATGTAAATTTTTTTTTCTTATATTAATATAATGCAACTTTGGCAACATATTAAATGCATAAAAAAAAAAATTCTTTTAAAAATTATGAAATATCAAGAAAATTCAAACAATCATAAAAATATAAAAAAATAGAATGAATAAAATATATAAAATATGTGGGAGGTTGGGTGGACGGCCCTCCATGAGTGGTGGAGGCCACGTGGTGGCTGATAAGGTTTGTTTTGGTTGTTAGTGGCATTGGTGGCAGTACCTCATTTCTTAGGGGTGGCGGCCTAAGTCGCCATCTAGGTTATTTATTAGCGGCATAGCTACCATGGGGTTTTTTCAAGGTGGAACCATTTTGGGGCACTCATTACTAGATATGGCATGTTGTTTGGGTGGTGGTAGTAGAGTACAAGTTCATGTGTTGATCATATTGTCTACAACTATGTATGGGATTAATCAAGGAAGACGATGGCCTCCTTCATGCGAGGCATCATTACATTTACTCCTTCCTAGTCCAGTTCTGTTTAATGATGTCCAACTGGTTCATTACAATTTAAAAGTATTGGTGGTGTTTGGAATTGTCATTGTTTTCTCGACTCTTGGCAAAGTATTGGAATTTGTTTGTGTTTTGTTAGTGAAGTGTTTGTTGAGTGTAGATTTGGGCACAAAGATGGTTGGAAGATCTTAATTCATAATTAAGGTGTCGAATAAGGGTTTAGTTTGGTTAGGAGCTGATACGCCAATTTCTCTGAGGGCCAAGAAGCATCAAGTGATGTTCAGGGAAATAACTGACCAACGCTTGAAGAGAATTATGCTATTTTGTGGGGCTTTGTAGCTACAATAGGTGTTTTGTGAAGAACTTCTCAAGGATAGCTTCCCCACTTACAAACTTAACCAAGAAATGGGCTTTTGTGTGGAGTGAAAGATTGCAAGAGGCTTTTGAAAAACTCAAGGAGGAAATGTCTACATGTCTTGTCTTGGCAATACTAGATTTCACTCTACCATTTGAACTTCAATGTGATGCCTCAGGGGAGGAAATTGGAGCCGTTCTTATGCAAAAAAGACACCCAATAGCTTTTGAAATCCTTAAACTTACAAAAACTGAAAGACACTACTCTATTTATGATAAAGAGATGTTGGCCATCATGCATGCCTTGGCAAAATTTTGACAATATTTGGTTTGTGGGAAATTTCATATTAAGATAGATCATTACAACTTAAGATTCTTTATGAATCAAAATGACTTGAACGATCACAAACAAAAGTGGGTAACCAAAATATAAGCTTACAATTTTGATATTGAATATGTCAAAGGAACTAATAATGTGGTAGCTGGTGCCTTGTATAGGCACCCACAAGTAAATACCATCACCAACATCATCAGAAGTTGGAGGAGTGACATTATTGTAGAATATACCAAGGATCCACAGGCTCAAGAAATACTTGATGGAAATGCACTCAATAGTGTGTTTAAGGTAGTAGAAGATATCATTTTGTATAAAGATAGAATATTCCTTGTGCCCCACTCCAAGATAAAGGATAAAATTTTGAAGGAATACCATGATTCCCCCTTGGCAGGATACCCTAGATATTATAAAACTTACAAGTAGATAAGAGAATGATATTCATGGAAAGGCCTCAAAAAGGATGTGGGAAAATATGTTCAGGAATCTATGACTTGCTAGAAGAATAAAGTGGAACTAAACTATCCTACAGGATTACTTCAACCACTATCTATCCCAAACCAAAAGTGGGAAAGTGTTTCAATGGATTTCATCACTGGATTGCCTAAAGTATAAGGTAAGGATTGCATTTTTGTGGTGGTGGATCAGTTAACTAAGTATGCTCATTTCTTTCCAATATCCACCAAATATAGAGCTCCTCAAATAGACGAAGTGTTTTTCAAGGAAATCTTCAAGTTGCATGGTCTACCACAGAATATAGTCAATGATCATGATAGCTGCTTCCTTAGCTAGTTTTGGCAAGAACTCTTCTGGATCACAGGTAGTAATCTTACACTAAGTACTAGTTACCATCCTTAGACTAACGAGAAAACAAAAATTGTGAATAAGTGGTTGGAAGGATACTTGAGGAATTATGTCACAGGTCAACAAAACTCTTGGGTCAAATGGTTACACTTGGGAGAATATTGCTACAACACTACATACCACATGTCCATTAGAATGAGCCCATTCAAGGCTCTCTATGGGTATGAAGCAACTACCTTTGGAAGCTTAGTCATTCAGGACAGTAGAGTGCCAGGTGCTAGAGAATTCATTCAACAAAGCATGGATATAATGAAAGCTCTCAAATATAATCTTCACCATGCTCAAAATCAACAAAAAATTTATGCAGATCAAAATTTGGTTGAAAGAACATTTGAAGTTGGAGATTTGGTATTTCTAAGACTCCAACCCTACAAGAAATCCTCATTGAAGTAAGTGGTGTAGAGAAATTAAAGCCTCATTTTTATGGCCTGTATAAGGTTCTAAGGAAAATAGGTGAAGTAGCCTATGAATTGGAGTTGCCTAACAACAACAGGATTCACAATATCTTTCATGTGTCTAGACTTAAAAAGGTTCTTGGGCAGCAAATTACTCCATGTATAGAGTTACTACCCCTTGACAATGAGGGAAGACTTTTTTTGGAGCCCAAAATGATCTTAAACATGAGGGAGAAAAAGTTGAGGAACAAAATTATTCTCAAGTACTTGATTAAATGGAAAGGACTACCTATGGAAGATGCTACTTGGGAAAGCAAAGAGATTTTGAAACATCTGAGTTTGAACTTTTCTTGAGGACAGGAAAATTTGGGAGGGTCAGACTGTCATAACCCTCAAATTCATGAACATTATTATTAATTGAACCACATAATATAACCTATCTCTTCACTATAATTAAATGTTGATAGGTTGAATAAATAATTAAAAGATTGAAAATATTTTTAATTGCCTTGATAATGATTTATGAGATTATAAATAATAAACTTAAGAAGTATTAATAAATATCTCCTTTCTGATATGAGGAAAAGATGTGTCCTCTCCTAGCAGTCATCAAACAACAAATGGCATGTCCCCTTTAGGCCTTTAAGTTTGGGCCTCTGACCCAATAGGAGCATAAGGAGAGAAATCGTGTATAAAGAAGAAACAATAAGGAAAAAGGAACCTCAATGCCAGATTGGGAAAAAAATACATAAAGAAGATCAATTCAGGGAAGCTCGAATAGAGGGCAAAGGTAAGTATCCTTGTCGACTATTAAACAGAAGATTTTAAATAGTTTGAAATCTCTATAGGGGACTGTGTAGTGAACAAATATTAAAATCTCCAAGTAATTACAATTATGCCACATTACTAAGGATACAAATAGAAGTTCTTTGCATTGTATTCATGCTTTCCCCATTTTCAGAAGTTAAAGTACAGTTTTCCATTTATGCTAAATGATTTGATATAGTAAATGGACAAGGGATTCCATTTAGTGCTTCATATATTTCCGTTTGTTGAAATAGTGGAAAACTATGTCCCGCATTAGACACTAAAAGCATTAGACTGAACAAACAATTTTGTTCTCTTTTGTGTGCATTTTGGTTTTGTTTATTTCTATACTCTCTTTTTGAATCTAAGAGTCTCTATTGTCATATATATACATGTATTAGGAAGTTCAGAAAGAATTCAATACTCATAATAGTGATGACTATATAAGACTAACCTATAAATCTATCTAAATTATTATGAAGATCAAGATATATTAGATATTGATTACAACCAATAAACATAAATATCAATTGTTAAACTTCTATATAAATTAAGATAATATGTAAATTGGTGGATATTATTTGTCTAAGAATATTGCTCCAGTAATCATTATTTTTCATTGAGCTTAATGACTCTACCTGGAAGAATAAACTTCAAGCTCAAACTCCTTTTCGCTAGTGCTCAATAAGGACAGGGCATTTGTGGAGGGAAAGGCTGGTAAATCGCTCCACTAATGGATGGTCCCAAGATGGGTGGAGCACCTTGAGGGAGTCCACCTTGAGAGCATTAATGTGCCCTTTGCATAGTAAATCACCATCTAATGAGGCTAGGAAAGAGGAGACAAGGAAAAGTTCTATTCCAGTCAGGAGAAGAAGTCACATCTGATCATGTTAATTTATGGTTTTAGATGATAATGCATTTGATTGTCTTATTCTTGAGATGTGCAATCTGAAATGATCTAATAATGAACAAGGAATTATGTGCTTAATTGATAATACATGCTGTAATTAGGTCTTCAAGGTAATTTTGCATTAATAAAATGGTGTGCTGGTAAAACAAATTATATATCCTAACTTGGCTTTTATATATATTTTTGGTTTAGTCTAATCAAGGGGACATTACATCCTCTAAAAAGAAAGTTGTGTTATTCTTGGTGTCCTTGATACATGCAATAGGATATTCAAAGATGTTTTTCTTAGTTCATGAAAGGTCTAACCTTAGGGAGCATCATTCCTAATGTCTCCAAGAGAGGACTAGCCGAAGATAGAAGATTTACAACTTAGAGAATGCAAGTCGTAGCATCATGACTAAGAGGAATATCACATGCCAAGAAAGGTTGCACTCTTGAGGAACATCAAACCCAATGACACCACTAAGAAGACACATCACGTGAAGTTAGAAGACTTCACTTTGAAGAAAACAATGAGCGGGGATGTGTATGCCCTCAGTTTAAAGGAATTACTAAACACCATGCTGTGAGAAATTACTTTAAAGTAGAACATGATAAATTCCAATACATGAGATCTTTATTCAAAAATACCTATGTAAAACATATGTTTTTGAGTAGATCTACGTCATGAAAAGGAGAGTTTCCCCCTATATGTAATCCTAATATAACACATAAGAGATCCATAGATTTGGGGTCAACGTTTGTTGTTGCTATAGTGATATAATCGAGATCGAAACTATCATCATTCCCCAAATGACTCATGGAAAAAGAATCACAAAGGAAGAATGAAACATAGAGAGAGAACAAAGGGAATATTTTGGGTCAACATGGAAGAGACCTGAATGTCTCGATGCCTTGCATCATCCCCAAAAGAAAACACAAGACAAAATATAAAGATTACAACAGATAGAAGAATGTCACAACATATTCACTTTCTTTGTATCCTTGCACTAATGAAGTGACAAGGGTCATCCAAAGTGGGCTCACAAACATATAAATACACACCAAGCAATACTGTACAGGGGATCACATTACACACATGCAATCAAAAAGAGAAGACTAGTATGGCACATGCAAGTCAACCTATATCAGGTCATTTGTATACTAATCTTGTTCATCATATGCAGAAGGTGGACAACTAGCCAAAGAGACAATGACAAGTGTTGTACTAGGAGCATCACCAGGTTCAATGTGTGGTGAGTCACTCTTGTTAGGAGGAACATCATGGCTATTTTCATCTAATCTCATGGAAGAGGAAAAAAATAAATTCAGCTCATTATGCACTTCCTCATCAATCTTAGCAATTTCATCATCATCATCCAAGTTAATCATAACAGGAGGCCTAATGATAATGTCCATATAATTTTTTGCTATTTTTGTTGTTGCGAAGGTGGAGAATCATCTTGCTTTGTTTCAATTAGTGTTTGATCTTGATTTTACATTTTATTCCCTTCTTTTAGTCTACGAGCAATAACACAACATCTATGCCTAAGTTATTTAGCATTTCTATTTCTTTTTGTGCAATTTTCAAGTTGTGATAGTGTAGGAGCGGGTTTCTCAACCATAGGTTTCTTTTCTTCCTGCAAGGGAGTAACAAAAGGAACCATGGGAGGTTGTTCAATTACTTTCTCTTTAGCTTTATAAACTTGTTTGATCTTAGGAGGCATAATAGGGCTTATTTGGTTATCTCTTGGTTGTTTGTAGGAAATAGGCAAAGGATTTGTCATGGGTTGGTCTTGGTTACTTGGAAGATTTTTTTGTTCAATCATGGTTTCATCAATGATAGGAGGCTCAAACATGGGTTGAGGCATGTTGCTAAAGGATAATTCTACTATGCGCTTTGGCTTAAAATTTTGATAAGATTTGAAAAATAAGTCCTCATGAGGCTTAATAGGTTCCATAGGTTTGGGCCAAAGGAAATCCAATGAGAAATTCTCATAGGAAGACACAAGATTAAAGCCACTATGGTGCCCAGTAAATATATCATTTCCAAATGGAAACTTTAAACATTTATGAACTACTGACGAGACAACATCCATGGAGCATAGCCATGGGTAGGCAAGCTTCACACGGAATTGGTTCGATGATGGGATTATGGAGAATGAGACATTCAATTGTTTTGTTGAACTTGTAAAGAAAGAGTGATTGAACCTATCACAAGGAAAGAAAAACCATTATGAATTTTGATCCATGTTTTTAGTTGTTCATAAGAATCTTGATAAATCTCATGCACAAATAAGAACTCCTTGGTGATCACATTCTCTACACACATATAGGATCAATTAATATCCCATTATTAGGCTTGTCATTGATTCTTCCAGCAATGTAAAGAGGACCATCAGGTGCTTGCCTAATTATGTCATTTGTGAGAAAGAAATGTCAAGGGGCATTTTGGTTTGGCCCTTATGAGGCTGCACATCTATGAAGTCAACCATATATTCAATGTCTCCTTAATTTTCATTTATATTGTCATCATTTGTTTCTTCAAGTTTTTCATCATTCATCACATCACTCTTGGTATCATTAGCTTTCACAAAAGAGACATTATGATTTGGAAATGGGGTTGGTAAAGATTTGCAAGTTTTGGTTGGGTGGGGCGACAAACTTATTTCCTTGATCATTAACACCACCAATTTGGATGTGATTAGAATCAATGAATCCTTGCACAACATGTTTAAGATGCTTACATTATTTTGTATTGTTCCCATTTTGACAGTGATAATGGAAAAAGGAATTCAAGTTAAATTTTGGATGTAAGGAATTAGCTGTATCAACAGCTCTAATAGGAGGTAAGGTAACTAAGTTCTTACCTATAAGTTGCAACATAATGGAGTGAAGGGTATCAAGTAAAGGGGTAAATTTTATACTTCTCTCCCTAAATGAATATGGATTTGTCATTTTTATAGTAGCCACTTGGGTGTTAATATGTTGATTTTTTTGAGGTGTATTTATTTGTAAAAATCCTTTATTTTGTTTCTTGAAAGGTTGGAAATTGTTCTAGGGAACGACTTCAGATTTATCATAATTGTTAGGAGTTTTTGCTTCACGATGACTAACTGAATTTTGATAATCATGAAGGGCTATGCACAAGTGCGTAAAGGAGGGAAACTTTAACATCTCAAGTTTAGCTTGAATATTGGTATGCAAATTTGCTACAAACATTCTTTGAAGGTCAACATTAGGAATCTTAATGTTTATTTATGAGTAAAGCAATTGATATTGTGCTATGAAATCAGTGACCTTTTCATCTTTATTTTGTTTATAGTGCATTAAATTAGCTAAGGTCATCTTGGGACCCATGTGCACTTGGAAATGGTTGAGAAAAGCCTCAAAAAGTTCATTAAATGAACTAATTGAGTTATTCGATAAAAAAAAAAACCACTCCAAGGTAGTGTCATTCAAGGATCTAGGGAAAATTTTAGCCAAGAGTTTATCCTCAAAAATGAAGTCACTACATAAGGCTATGTATGCTGAGACATGGTTGCCAGGGTCTCCTTTTCTACCATATTTCTCAAATCTAGCAATCTTTGTGCCTTGTGGCATTTGTGCTCTCAATATCTCCAAGGATAAAGGATTTTTTTTGACATATTGTGAAGGTTGGCCATTTTGACTTTCATTCAATGTAGCAATTTTTTGTTAGAGGGATGAACATTTTGTAGGAGTTGGTTAATAATGAGATCATTGTTTGTGTTGTGAGATGGAGGTGAATAAGGGAGGTGTGTATGTATTTAGAGGGAAAGTGAATTGTAAGTTTGTGAGGGAAGATGGATTAGGAGATATGAGATTTGAATGCACAAATCTAAAGGGATTCCTAGTGGAAATACCTAAGGTGTTATTGACATTGATAGTAATTTGTTTAGTTGTTGTAATAGTTAGATTATTGTATATCGAACTAAAGGTCATAGTTGTGGAAAGGGGAATTGTATTCCCACCTTGATTTTGAGTGTAACCCAAAGTTTGACAACATCTAGTTGTGGTAGGAACATGTTTATCAATAATGTGAGTTGGGCTACAAAAAATCTCTATTCCTTGTTCATTATCAAGAATTTTGCTAATGTTAGCTATGATAGGAATTGTAGTACCAACAATGTATTCATAACTCACAAAATTTTGGAATTTCTCTAAATCTCCATGCATTTGTTTTAGTTCTTCTTGAGGGACATTAGCAACCATTGTGTCAACATCAGTCACATTGGTTGTGGGTAGGGTGGTCATGGGAAATGAGGTATCAAAGCTATGATCCATAGTGGATTGACTGCTATAACCACTATGAGTGAAAGAGTTGGAAAACTCAAGATCCATAGTGAGTGTGGTAGCATACGATGGCATGAGTCTCAAACTATGTTTCACTACAGTATTGGTAATAGGACACTAGGTTGTGAAGCTCATACAAGTTTCACCAAATTCAAGTGCACCCAAAATGGAGAATAGGCACTAGATAAATTCAATAAACACCCTATAATATGAAGTGCAATTTAAGTATGTAAAAAGAGAAAAAAAATCATATTTTAAACAAGATAATTTACTGATTATGCTATGCAAAAAATTAAAAATGATGTCTTTTAATTCTAATTTTTGATTTTCAAACAATGCACTTAATTAGAACAATTAAACCTAAAACAAAAGATGACAGATTTTTTTGATTTCTAAAACTTAAACCTAGATTTAACAACAAGGTAGAAGAATGAAAACATAGAAAAATCACTACCCAAAAGCCTGAAACAATACCTATACAAAGATAGGTTTTCCCTAGGGCGAATGGGTTTTAGCATAGGGGTTACAAAAAATTGAATTTAAGTTTGAATTTCAGATCTAGGGTTTCATGTTTCAGTTATAAAATGTACTTTAAGTGACTATTTTTTATAGAAGTTGATATCTAAATGAAAGTACAATGAATGAAAAATGATGGACAATATGACACTTTTTGAAAGAAAATTTTGACTCAATTTTGAATATGAATGATTGAACATACACTAATATGCAAGTCTTATGCAAAACTAATGCAAATTTTTCAATTTTTTCAGATTTTAAAGCATGCAAAATGCAAACCTAATACCCTAAATGAAATGAAAATTAATGCAATGTTAACAACCCTAAATGAGATGCAAAGAAATGCAATGAAAATGAAAAGTAATGAAAACCTAGATCTAGGGTTTGAATGGACACCAAATCATAAAGTTAATAGTACAAGAATGTCAAGTTCACCAAAATGAAATGGAGACATTTGGGTTCTTTCTATTCAAATGGGGTTTCACCAATAATTTACTATAAATAGAAAGGGGAAAATGGGGTATAATGCACCTATCTCTCTCTATTTCATTCAAAAAAATAGATCCATTAAGCCAAGGTTGAATTTTATCCCTTAGGTGAGTCAACCTTGAAGGAGATATTTCTATTTTATTTATGATCTAGGATGGGGCAGATCTGTTGAAATAATACTATTGGGAGAAAGACTAAAAATAGTAAATAAACTCAAAAATACAGAGTAACACTTGAAATCAAAAGATTAAACCTTAATCTAATGGAACCTACAAATTTTTGGCAGATCTGAGAAGGTTAAGTATTTTTGTACCAATCACCAAAATGTTATTGCTAAGTGTCCTTTGTGACTCATTCACCCAAAGGGAAGATGACCCTAACTACAAGGATTGAAAAAATTCCTCTAGAGTCCTCTAGTCTTAGGTCTACACTCCCAATTCCTCTGGGTTTTACCATAAAAAATTCATAAATAAATTATGAAAGTGAGTTTTTGTGGCTTCATGACAACTTTGACAAATTTTTCAATTTTTCTCTTTTGATAGATCTTCAATCCCTTTTCAATCTAAGATTTGCAAAACACACAAGAGGAATTTTTTTTTTTTTTTGGTGGATGCGGCTTTGCCTTGGTCAAACCCCATTTTGGTAATTAAACCTTGAATTTAAATAGTGAAATATGAAAGTAATGATGAATGAATAAGTGCCATGTTGCAACTCACCAAACCCTTGCAGGATTGAAACTTAGTAGATCTCTCCAAGATCTTTATCTTGCATGCAATAGCTTGATTGGATGTTGATCTTGATGCTTGAATATTGATTTGAATTATTGAAACCTACATCACAATGTTACCTCCAAAAACATGCATTATGCTTCATAACTTTGACATGATACTTGAAATCTTGAATGCTACAACAAATAATTGAGAATTTTTCTCTTGAAAAGATTTTACAATAATCTTAGCTCTAGGAATGGTTGCTTGTATGTTCTAGCTCACTTCTCTAGTTTTTAATTGATAAAAATAAATTTTATTTTATAGGTAATTTTCTAATTTCCTAAAAATTAAACATTACAAGCCAATACTTAAAACTTGAATTTAGGACCTTAAGATGCCACCAAAAACATGTTTAAAGTTTGAATTTGTGATCTTAAGGGGACCCATTTTCCCAAGGGTGAATGGGTCCTGACCTAAATTATCAAGACATTCATTTTGGGCTGATAAAAATGATAATTGCATTAATTAAATACTGATTCCCCTTCCAGAAATTGCAATTAATTAGGCTTGTAAATGTATAATTGGGAAAATTAGAAGCTTAATTAAGTCCAATTTATTAAGAGACCAAAACATAGTGTGGAAATATAAAGGAGTACACTTTTCAACACTATAAGGTGTTATGTTGTGTCCCAACACCTTGAGACAAGACACATGTAACTCATTGTGTACCGTGCTCTCTGTTGGAAAATCCAACTCATAAGCCACCTCCCCAATTTGCTTGGAGACTTGAAATGGACCATAGTAATGTGGCTTAAGCTTCTTAGTGCCATTCTTCCTAAGATTGGATTTGTTGTAAGGTTGCAACACAAGATATACCATGTCACCCACCTCGAAGGAACACTCAACTCTACACTGATCTGCATACTATTTTTGTTTATTCTATTCCTTCTATATTCTCCTTCAAGGATCTCATAATGTCTTGGTTGTCCTGTAACAAATCCTTGGCACTAGGCACCCCACTATCTCTAAATAACAGGTCCAAGAAGTTAGGGGTGTCATAGCCATAGAGTGCCATGAATGGTGACATTTATATAGGCACGTGGTATGTCGTATTGTAATAATAATTGCATAAATACAACCACTTGACCCATGCCTTTTTCTACCTCAAAATGTAGTTCTTGAGGTATCCCTCCACTCATTTGTTAACTATTTCTATTTGTTCATCCGTTTGTGGGTGGTAGCTTATGCTTAGAGTGAGTTCTGTGCCATTGAGTCTAAATAGCTCTTGCCAAAATTGACTCGTGAATTTTATATCCTAATCACTCATTATACTACAAGGAAACCCATGTAATTTGAATACCTCTCTGAATTTTTTTTTGCAACCTGCGTTGCTGTGTAAGTAGCTGAAATTAGAAAGAAGTGTGCATATAAAGTCCCTGCTCTAGGCTTTGAAATTTTTTTTGATGAAATCCATGAATATGCATTCCCACTTCTAATTAGGAATGGGTAGGGGCTGTAACAATCCTACAGGGAATGAGTGCTCCTATTTGTTCTACTGATATGTAGGACACTCTCTTACATACTTGAGTACCTCTAATTTGAGCCCTTTCCAAGTGAATTGTTCCTTAATCTTCTTGTAGGTTTTAAAATAACCTAGGTGACCTACCATATGGACATCATGAAAGGCTCTCATTATCCTTGTCTTCATAGAGGATTTGAGCACAAGGAAAATCCTCCCTTTGTAAATGATGAGGCCATTTACAAGGGTGTACCTATCATCTACAACTATACCATCAATGAGATCAAAAGCCCACTTATCCTTAGCATACTTAGCTGCAATCAAATCTCTCCACTTATCTTCAACCTCGCCTAGAGAGCACAAGTAAGTTCTCCTTGAAAGAGCATCAACAACTACATTTTTCTTTCCCTTAATATAAGCTATGTCAAAATCATATGCCTGCAACTTGATCCATTCTTGTTGTCGATAATTGAGGTCACATTGACTTAGTAAATGATTCAAACTATTATGATCTGTCTTCACCAAATTTTTTGTGCTCACTAGATACTGTATGAATTTAGCCAAGACTGCATTATGACTAACATTTCCTTATCATAAATGTTGTAGCTCTGGTCAGGCCCAAAATTTTTAGCTCTCAAGGGAAATAGGATCTTATCATGCATCAAGACCACACCAATTCCTTCTCCTGAGGCATCACATTGTAGCTGAAAAGTATGTGGGAAAACCAGAATAACAAGTATCAAACATGAGCTCATCATTAGTTTAAACTTATCAAAGCACTAATGTGCCCCTGTTTAGAGTCCAAAGAAATTCCCCCTTCTTTGTCAAGTACATAAGATGGGCTACCTGCTATGAAAAACCTATGACAAAGCAATGGTAGAAACGATATAGCCCAAAGAATCCTTTAAGCTGCATGGGATTTGTGGGAGGCCAATCAACTATAGCCTTCACCTTCTTTGGATCCATATTTTATCCCTCACCATTGATGATATGCCCCAAATATGACAAATCTCTCGTCAAAGTCATATTCGAATTCCTTGGCATTTAGAGACTCTCTCTCTCTCCAAAGTTCCCAATACTAAATCTAGATATTGTAAATGATCACCCCAAGTCTTGTTGAAGACTAATATATCATCAAAGAAGATGAGGACTAACTTCCTCAGTTGATCCCTGAAGACCCTATTGATATAGGACTAAAAAGTGGCGAGAACATTGTTCAAGTTTAAGGGCATGACCAAGAACTCAAAGTGCTCATAATGGCATATAAACATTGCTTCTCCACATCCTCTTCTCTAACTCAAATCTGGTGAAATACAGATCGAAGATCTATCTTGGAGAAAAAACATGCTCCATGCAACTCATCGATTAAATCATCAATTCGTGGAATGGGTACCTATTTTTTATAGTCCTCTTATTTAATGCTCTATAATCAATACACATATGCAAAGTGCCATCTTTTTTCTTCACTAGAACAATGGAAGATGCAAATAAACTTTTACTGGGTCTAATGTAACCCATATTTAGCAGTTCCTTTATCATCTTCTTGATCTCATCCTTCATCATCTTGGGATTCCTATATGGAATGATAATGACCATATTGGTGTCATCCTCAAGCTCTATAATATGCTCAATTCCCCTTTCAGGAGGTCTCCCATGTGGTAAACTCTCAAACACCTTACTGTATTTGTCTCTCAATGCTTCTATGTTTGGTGGATACTCATGCTTCTATTACTCTACCTATGATACAAGGTGAGACACTCTGCAACCCCCTCAACTTATCATGCCTGATCAATCTCTCCATTCTTCTGAGTGAAATAACTTGAAGACTCCAATCTGGCATACTCCTCAATGCATTTTTTTTTCCATTAACCTCAAATTTCATCTCCATAGCTCACAAGTTGAGGGTAGACTCACCAATAGCATGTTCAGCCACTTCATGCCAAGTGCAACATTCATCTCTACCATGCCAATGACATAGATATCTATCTAGAACTCATAGTCATTCAAATACAATGTGAGATTTGTAATCCTCTAATTACATTTGAGTGTGAACCCATTAGCTACTCTCACCTTGAATGCCCCAAAATCCTTAGTCTTGAGGCCACATCTAGCAACTAGCCCCTCATCTATGAAGTTATAAGTGGCTCCTATATCAAGCAAAGTAATCATCCACTGTCCACTGAAAACTCCTCTAATCTTGAAGGACCCATCTTTCTGAATGCTCAAGAGTTGTGTTGTAAGTGATGTTTCTTCCCTTTCTTTTTCAAACTCTTCCACTGTCATCATTTTCTTTCCGATCATTCTGCTATTCTAAATTTTCAAAATCTGATTTATTAGCAAAAAGGTATTCTATTTGACTCACTTTACCCTTGGAAGGGCACACATGATCATGTTCCCAAATTACTTTGCATTTGAAGCATAATTTTTGTCTTCTCAAGTCCCTAATGGTGTAATCACTGAGTTTTGGAGATAGTTTTCTTTGCTGGTCTGAAAACTTGTTATGTGGTTTATCTTTCGAGAAAGGGAGATGTTTTGATAGAAAATTTATTTTTAGGGTAGCAAGCTCCATATCCCACGTGCCTTCATAGCATCTTGTAGTGAGAGTGGATGGAAATATTTGATCCATCCACATAAGGATTCCAAAATACCTCCACTGAAGAGTACCACTAATGTCCTCTTAGAGATGCCCATAACCATCACATATAACCATTGAATCTATGAGATGTAATATTCTAATGACCCAAATTTCTTGGGATGTGTAAGATCATAAAAGAAAGCCTTTCAATCTCTCATATCAAAGTGTTTGATGAGTTTATTAGTAAACTCATCGTAAGTGGTGAGTGACCTATGTCCCAATGTTACCAATTGTGGTACCACCACTTGTGAGCTAGGCCATCTAGATGTAATGTGGAAAACCTAATTGCCTCTTCCTCAGGCATTGGCCTCAAGGAGAGGTAATTTCCTAAAATTTGAACCTAGTCACGTGTTGTGCATCTATTTTGACCATCAATATTCTCCAAAGAAATCTTGTCCAATTTTTGCTGTAAATCTTTGGTACCCTATGGTGGTATAGTCTCCAAATTGCCAACTACCACTGCTCTCTATCTCCTTTGATTCAACAATTGATCAAAAGTCAATAATAGCCTGATATTGGGAGCAAGTGAAATGTACTCCAAATGGCTAGATTTGACCTCATCAACCATGGCCACCTGTTGTTTCAGAGGTTGCAATAAGTGAACATGTGCCTCAGTCCTACATGAGAAAGTAGGTTGTAGGGGCCTAAATGTGGGGAAGAGTGGAATCCTCTTCTTTTCTTGAGGTTGTGCATGGGAGAAACCAATCTCCTCAAGATGTATTGTATGGCCAAGGGTAGTTTTCTGATTCATTTTATGCAAGAGATCTACCATCATGTCTAACATAGTGTCAAACTTCCACTCTATTCTAAAGTTGGGGCTAAGGGAGCCAACATGTCTCTTTTCTCCATCTACCATTGCACTTTCAATGCTCTCACAGTCACTGGATAAATGCCTGGGTAATTCTTGAGAATTGTCAATACCCAATGTACCTATAATAGTTTGTCCCTATGGCAATTGTGAAGGTTTCCACTACCGTGAACCCCTATTTATATACTTGTTCTTGTTCACTCATGAATTAACTACACAAGTTGGTAGGAAATTTTGTACTTTGATACCACTATGATGTCCCCCTAGGGTTTGAGTTTGAATTTTTTGTGTTTTGATTGTTTTCTATTTTTTTGGTGTTTTTTTCTAGAAACATAGCAAGAAATAGAAATAATTGCAAAAATGCAAAAGTAATAAGGAAATGCATAAACCAAAGAGAACTCAATTGTTTTTTATTGCTTCAAAAACATATTTCAGACATACCCATTTGCTAGTTTGTACAATTACCGATCTAATTTATTTGACCAACAAGCTAATGGCACAAAACCCTAGGCACCACACTCCAGAATGTCTAATTTCCACTTTGAAACCATTATAGATCTGATTACAAAAATTGGATGCATCAACTAATGACTGTTTGTAACTCCAAACATGTCCAGTCTGCCCTAGAAACCCTCATGTCCCTTCTTAGGGTAGATTAGAATTCTAATTAGATTTTATTTCCCTTATGGGCTAGTGCAAAAAGTGTCCAATTTTTAAAAAAAATTAAAACACTATAAAGTGAGTACGTTAAGCTCACATTATAATGCGAGTCCATTATAGCTTATTAAAAAAAAAGCAAACCATTTAATTTTATTTTCATTGTGTGTTTTCATACTCAGGACTAGTAAACCCTGCAATTACGCGCTCACATTTTGGAAGGATGAAAACTTTCAATTTCTACACTGAATCTTTGCAATTTTGTCACCAAGATGCTGCCACATCGACAAGGAGATCAAATAAGTAAGCATTGTTTATTTTCTTTTGTGAATTTGTTGTTAAATAGGTAATTTTAGGTTGTTTTTGATGTTCATTTCTTTAATTTGTAGGAGATGATAATAAACCTCAAAATCCTCAACAACCACAACAACAAACTCCACCAATTCCTCAACATCCTCCTAGTACTCAACAAAATTTAAAGGGGAAAATTGAAAATAACAAAAAATAGATTGAGGAGTTAATCACGAGGTTGAATGATCCTGTAAGTTCAACCATGGAAAGAACACTTGAAAATTCACTTCAATACATGTTAAGGCATGTAGATGTAATCAATAAAAAATTAAGTGGTTGGACAGATAGGAGGCAGGTGTGGAAGAATTTTTATGCAGATAAATTGTCATATAAAGAAGTAAAAGATGAAAAAACTACAAAATATGATTTGTGCTCACTATTTATTGACCCACACACAAATCAAAATCTTGACCTTAATGCCAAGAGGTTTTCTATACATTGGTGCCACCACCAAGGGATTAGGAACAATTTTTGGGATAGGTGGTGGAGGGTTTTTGACTATCCACCATGCAACAATAACAAGGTCCCCCAACATTTCTTGAGGAAACTCTACTACGAGTTCATCCTAAAAAAATCCCCAACTATTTTGCTATGAGGAACTTTCAGGGGAGAGGTGGAGGGTTGGCACAACATAGACTAGGTGCATGTCAGGATCCTCAATGGCAAGGGAGGTGAGCTCTCACTAGGCTGGCTCATGAGCACGTTGTTATCCCTTCTGTTGCGAAGGAGAGTGCTAAGTATAACACTTTGAAGTCTATCAAATATTTGAACCAAAGTATCATCCAACGTGCCATTATTTTAGTACAACACCATCCAGTGGAGAGTTCAAGGGGTAGGAATCCACCCTACTCTTGTTAGGTTTGTGGGCCACCTTGTACATATGACCCCATAGACACTCAGGAAGTTGGTGCATATGATAGGTTTGCAACTATGGAGTTGGTGATGGAAGATGACATTTTGAATGAGGCTTTCAACATCAATACTCAAGTAAATGTTAGCATGTTCATTGAATTTAATTTATTAAATTTCATTTTTGGAATGCAAGATTAACTAATTTAGTTTAATGATTGTAATAAAATTTCAAGGTCACAGTGTTGATGTTGAATAAACCAACCCTCCACTTGTTTATACTCCACTACATCTACCCCTGAGGTATGTAACTAGTAAACAATTATAAATATTACATGTGAATAACATTGTTATATGAATGGTATTCTATTATCTGATTTTGGATGTTGAGTAAGCTAATATTGGAGGTTTTGCGAGAACACCTCCTAGTGCTAGTGGAGTTGTACAAACCTTCACGTAGGTAATAGAATAAAGATTTTAATTAATTAATTATACTTAATAGATTTGTGTAGTTTATATTCATATCATTGATTACATTGCATTGCACATCTTTCAAACTCAAAACATTACTTCACATTGCATAACTAATAATTGGGTAAAAGCATAAAGCTGTGTCACACTTTCAACCAACTTATCAACACAACTTAAGTATTTCTAACTAAAAATCAATTTTGGTCAAACATATAATCTATTAAGATTCATTCTAGCTAAGTTAGATACTTCTACAACTTTCTCAACTAAAATTGTTGGCTAAAAATATATGGAGCACCACTTTGAGTCCAATTTACGAAAAAATAAAATTATTTGAAAAACTTAAAGTTTCAATAACTCTTACTAATGTAAATAACATTTTCTTAAAATATAAAAATACCCTTTTGTAGATCCATAAGTGCAATTTTTAAAAATATATTTATTTTAATAATTTAATTATTATTTTTTATTTTCACTAAAAGTAGGTTATCAACAAAAAATATTAGGTTGATTACTATGTCAAGGAAAAATACTAAAACTTATTAAAAAAATTGAAAAAAATATGATGTACTAGATAAAAGAATCTATTTCAAGATGGTATTTTTTTTCCATTTTAGATAAATATTTAATATGAAAGTTGGCATCCAATGGAAACAACTATATTTATCCACACACATTTTAATATTTATTTAAAAATATATATTTATCAAAATTGGAAAAAAATATATCCATGCACTAAAGTTTCAAGTTATAAATACACACAAAAAATTTGAAAAAAATAAAATAAAATTTACTATAAAAAGTTTGATGTCTTATGCAACTTCATTTTTAGCATTTTGTTAGCAACCAAATTATAGTGTTAATTTATTACAAACTAGTTTAAAATAATTAAAAATAAAATAAAAAATACAAACATAAAATACACTAAAAAATACACAGTTTACTAGTTTACATCATTTAAAAATTCAAAATATATATGCCACTTTTTAGTGATTCAAGTTTAAAAGTTGGATCAATGTTGGCCATTTTCTTTATAAAGTGTGAAACGGATTTGTACTTTTACCCAACTAGAAGTTGATAGATGAAAAAATTTCAACTGCAATATAGTTGTTTAGAAAGTCAACATAAGCAGTGATGCAATTAGTTCACATAACATAAGTAATAACTAGGAGCAGTTGCCAATTGCATTTTCTTGTCATGGCATTCCATGAGCACTTTTTATTGAGGCATTTTTTCAAATAGTTCAATGCCTTGTCTATACTATGGATGCTTGGAAAAATTTATATGAAAGAATAATAGTAAGCAATAGCATAGACAAGGCAATGAGTTGTTTTAAAAAATGCCTGAAAGAAATTTGGTCTCATGTTGATGTCCATCACCATGAGATCCAATTTCTTTGAGGCAATTTTTCAAACAACTCACTGCATTTTCTATGCTACCACATTTTCCATACATGTCTACCAAAGCATTTTTTCAAATAGTTCACTTCCTTTTTGGTATGGCTAAAATCCTAAAAAAGGTGATTTCCAACAAACTATGGATGCTTGGAAAAAATGTATCAAATCATAATAGTAAGCAATGGCCTAGACAAGGCAGTGAGTACTTTGAAAAAATGCCTTGAGGAAATGTGGTTTCATGGTGATGGAATCAAACACCTTGAAGAAATTTTTTCTCATGGTGATGGAATTCCATTCCATCACCTTGAGACCACATTTCTTTGAGGCATTTTTTCAAACTACTGACTACCTTAAGAATAGAAACCAAGCCTTTATCCAAAATTCCCCTCTAAATTCTTTTCAAGGTCCTCATCCTCATCCTCAATTTACCAATCCATGGAACCTTCCACCTCTTATTCTACTTGTTCATACCCCCACCCCTCCCTCTTCATGTCATGATCACCCTCCATCTCATAACCAAGACCACACTATACCATCCACCCCATCCCAACATAATACCATAGAGAAGGCAATGAACTATTTGAAAAAATGCCTCAAAGAAATGTAGTCTCATGGTGATGGAATGCCATGACACTTTTGTTTGTCATGGAATTCCATCACCATGAGACCACATTTATTTGAGTCATTTTTTCAAACATTTCACTACCTTCTCTATGCTACCACATTTTTCATACATGTCTACCAAAGCATTTTATCAAACAGTTCACCACCTTGTTGCTATGGATAAAATCCTAAAACAGGTGCTTTCAAACAAGCTATGGATAGGGAAAATAGTAAGCATGATAGTAAGAAATATATAGTTCAATAAGTACTCAATTTTTTTTTCATTATCTCAAACCTTATAAGCCATGACGTGCATCACTCTTGTAGTTTTCGTGATTGAATACTTTGTTTTTTTTTTTTAGATGTTGCAAGCGGAAAAACATCTAGATGTTCATAGGGAAATGAAGCTTTGTGTTTCTTCTACTATAGACTCTTGAATAACTCTCATGGGGGTATGAGGCAAATTACTAAATTTCAATTTCTATTCATTGTTATAGTTGTTAGTTAGTGAAAAAGCCAACCATTATTGATTCATAGTTTAATTTCTCTTTGGATGGTTTTCATAGGGATTCAACATGCCACAACAAGGGCATGCAAATATTTCACTCAAGGAGAGTGATCATCTAGAGGCGGTAAGTGATTATTGGTTAAATATATCATTTTTATATTGTAATTTCTATATATTAATGTCTTTACTTGTTATTGTAATTGTAGACACATAAAATATACCAATTGACATTGTGCATTTGATCCCGACCTACTAACATCATTTCATCTTGAATCATCCCTCAATCTAACCATTTAATCAAATCCCCTTATCTAATTAAATTCACCAATTTCCTTCCCTTAATTAAATAAATAATTTTATTTAATTAAGTCTCTTTTTTGTTAATTAAATCAATCCATCTGATCTAATTATCCCTACTTAATTAAATAATTAATTTTATTTGATTAAATCTCTAAAGTCTATCTATTAAATTAAATAAATTAAAACCTTATTTGATTTAATCTGTCACCATCCCTTTTAATTGAATAAATCAAAATCTTTATTTAATTAGTCTCTTATCATATTCCTCTCTTATTTGATTTAAATAAATCCATAAATTTGAGTCAAATAAGTCTAATCATCTAATCTCTCATTAAATTAATTAACCCTTGATTAATTTAATCTCTCATTATGTCCCATCCTCTAGATTTTGCAAGTTGCACATGAAAATAGATTTAATTCATTTATTAAATCTCTATTTTTCTCACAAGCATCTTTTTGGAATATCCTTCAAGTTTAAATTCAAAAATTCCAAGTTGACATGTACATACAACAAGGAAATAACTCCATCTTACATGTCATTTGCCTTGAGCCAAGTGGCATTTATTGCATTTTCCCTTCCCTCTTGCAAGTCATTTCAACAAATTTGAAATTCAAAAATATGCATTTATTGGCACAATCCCCAAATCTTGTACATCATTCATCCACTCATAGATTGACAAGTGGCATCTTGACATTGGATGAATGTTAGTCCCACATTACTCAAATTTGGACATTCATAGCTCATATCCTCATTTTATCATACACAAATTAGGCAAAGTTACCATGCTAAAATATTGAGCCATTGTCATCCATCACCATTGAATCATAGCTAGGTTATGCAGGTTTTTGGCTTGGAGTACTCAATCTTCATCAACAAAGTGGATCACTCATCAACATTCATCAACACATATCAATCTTGCATCATAGGAATTTGGAAAGGGCCAATTTTCACATCAAATTGGCACCAATTCCCCCATGGGATCATGAGTTTGCAAATTTAAATTAGGATTCAATCTTTGTTTTGTCATTTTCATTGTGTTCTTCATTGTTTTCTTCCTAATTTGAGTTTTGTAAATGGATTTCATGGGGAATCCTTGTTCATGCTTGCAAATTCTAATTTAATGTGTTCGTTCTCAATGTTTTGCAGGTATTTGGATTGGGGTTCACACATTTGGTACTAGAAGGAGGGAAAAATCTCATTTTTTATCACTTTTCTCACAAAATTCTGTGTTTTTGTTCATACAAAGAAAAATTCCAACGCTAAGAGCTCAACGTCACTGTTTTAGCACTGTTGACTCTTCAGCGTCACCATATAGCACCACTAGAAACTCAAACTGCGACGCTAGATTCTTCCCGCCTAAAAATTTGAATTCCAAATTGTGCTGCTTGACCAATTTGACCCGCTGGACTTTTCAAAGAAATCAAACAACGATGCTGAGAAAAAGTGAAATGCAGTTGAGCTCACTATCCTTGACATAGAGCGACGCTGACTAGTAAGCATCACTCTACAACACCATTGGGAAATCAAACTCCGATGTAGTCATGGGTTGTGCCGCTGGAAGGGAGTAAAAAGTGGAAATTTAATTTTAGCACATGCTTTTGATCATTAATGAGTTTATCTTCTATTTTATGCTTTTTAATCTCTATTTTTTGCAGAATCTGACTGGTTTTCTCTCTTGTAGGTTAGAATTGAAAGCGAAAGAAGGAGAAGCACGAGGGGGATATTTCGCAAGATCAAAGTTTTTTTAAACACTTTAGTGTTTGCTTAACACTTTTAAGAAATTGTTATCACTTCTCTCTTAGGACACTAGTTTCATTTAGGCTTTAAAAAGAACCTTTTCAAAATTTTCTTACAAGGGATAAAATGAACATTAGGACTATAATTTACTAGAGTTTGTTTCTTTGGTTAACAATTGAACAAAATGTCTATCATTTGTCCTTTGGTGCTTTAAAAAATACTCACAATTACTTTTGGGATCTAAAATGAACATGTGCTATTTGTCTTTGTGAGGGCTTACTTAGACTAACTTCATTGAAAAAGGACGTATGCACTTCTCTCGCGCTTTATAGTGATCTTGAGAATCAAAAGGCCTTTTTCATGATTTTAGGTTAAGACAAAGCAATCACCTCCACACTTCATTTTTGGGTTTAAAATTGAACAAAATCTTGTGTGAATGTGAATGAATTTATTGCATGTGTTCTCCCTTTTTTTCTAAACAAGGGTTGATCGAACTATGAATAGGTTTATTTGCTTTTGTTTATCTTAGAGGGCCTACCTTGGGGAAAAGATACTCACCCAAGGGAATGACTCAATCGGTAAGACTTTGAACCCAAGAGTATTTCTAGTTGGGATATAAATGTGGGTATTGGAAGAAATGCCAATATCACGCAGTTGATTCTGACGAGATGGATCTGAAAGGAGACTCTCGCCATATGGGTCAATGTCCACAAACAAAAATTCCTTATTAAAACCCATGTTATATAATTGCCAAAATCCTTAAATCTATTTGTTGGTGCAAGAATGGCCATTTTGAAGCCACCCTACACTTTTACAATCTTTTAGTATAAATGGAAAGCATTCCATGGGAGTTTCATGGGTGTTGATTCTTGGCGGCCCCAATTGACGTTAATGAGCCATGGAGGGGAGCTAGCGGGGACAAGCATCTAACCATTCACTAAAGATAAGCATAGCTAGACTTGTCCAAGTGGAAATTCCAACAAATATTGTCTTACACATCCATAGGGTTGTAATTATTCTTGGTCACAAAATGCTTTGCTTATGTGAAAGCATCTTGAAAACAAACACTTAACATCCTCATCAAAATTTCAAACCCTTTAGGAGATAAATACAATTGACTCAATCCATATGTTATTGCTTGCCCTTGGGATTTACATCCCTAGAGGTTTCTAAACATTGAATTACATCTTTATTTGTCTACTAAAGTAAACAATAGGTAAACCCTTGCCTTGAGTTCATCAAATTTCCACATAACATACTTTGTGGGATGTTAAGAAATTAAGACATTGGACATCTAGTTTGGAAAACTTAAATCAAAGAAAGTGTTTTTGGTAAAATAAATCCATTAAGCAAAGCTAAGAAAAATGAACTTTCATGTGTGTTGAAACCTCACAAGTTCTCAAGAAGTCCAAATCCCAAAACGAAAGTCATTGGTTCAAAATCCAAAAATGTATGCACAAATTGAATCACTATAGAAGCATTGCATGTTCTTCAATACCGAGGTATAGGTAAACAAAGAGTATTTTTTAGGTTCATCTAAGGATAAAAAAAAATCAAAATATTTTCTCATCCATCCTTCAAACATCAAAACAAAAATCATCTCACCATCACTTTTTGGAAAAATCTTGAAATCATCCTTAAATGCTAGGCTTTTTGGAAAAAATCAAAAACACCAAATCCTTGAGATGACATCCTTGAAATCCTTATCAAAATAACCTTTGGCTAGGTCTGTGTAAATGCATCCTTTTGCATATGCTTAGTCAAATTTATCAAACCATCTTGTTTAGCTAGGTATATGTAGATGCATCCTTCTTCATATGCTTAGTTAAACTATCATCTTGTTTGAATAGGTGTGGGTAGATGCATCCTTCTCCCTACACATATTCAAATTATCATCCCTTGATAAAATCTACCCTTTAGATAATCATCCAACATCTTAAATCCTATTTGTTCAAAATCAAACCAAAATCAATCAATCAAGGACAATCCCAAGAGAACATCAAATCAAAAATCAAAATCTGAAAGTCCCAAAAGCCTAGCATCCCCCTCAAGATTTTATCAAAAGATCAAAAACATCCACATCATCCATCTCTTACATCATCACCTTGTGATACTCAAGATATCCTAAAAACTTCTCTTTTGGGCATAAAGTAAAGATCAATCCAAGGAATTAAGAGATTCATCTCCCCTATTCTTGAGAAATTGATCCTTGTTTTATGGTTCAAACTAGATCTCAATACGAGAAGAGTATGGAAGCTGACAAATAAACACCCGCTTCAAGTGATCTAAGCCAAAAAAAATAGAAATGAATCTGGTCAAATCAAGCAATCCTTTGACCATATCATCATCACAAAACCCACAAGAGGAAAATCAAGGAGAATACCTTACCTTTGGGATGTCTCACGATGAAATGACTGAAATGCTTGAAAATTCAGAAAACCATAAAATTGTCAACATCATGATGAGGCTTAACCCTTCATTATACATGCTAGAACTAGCAAAACAAGGGGTCAAATTACCTTCTGATTTTGACACAAGCTCAATAAAAGAACCATCTTTAGAGGTCATGCCTCTAATTTCATCCACACTTCCCATCTCATCCACACCCCCATCCCAAAGCATCACCCAAAACATTTTGCAAATCACTACATCATTTTCTCCAACCCAACCCAATATTAATAAAGGAAATGCATTTCTTAATGCTATTTAATCACACCCCCTTGTTAACAGTCAAGACATGGATGCAAACACCATCTTGGAAAAAAACATACCCCAAAATCCACTACACAAGTATGTCCCTCTCACTTTCCATCATGACCCATCATCATCAACCTTTCGCGCAACACCTCAAACTCCTCTCCTCACAAATTCACAAGAGGAACGAGGCATGTTCGGACCTGGGGGCATCTTTGGAACCACATCATTTTCCCAAGGACTCATCTCCCTCACATTTTCACCACTTCCACTATTACCACCATTATTGACACCTCTCCTTGGCTTAGGGCTTCCCCCTTTACCAAGTATCAATCAAACCAACATCCCAATCACTAATCAAAACATCACACCAAACACTTAAAGCTTGTCATCGATATCGCAATAATATATGACAACTACACAAGCAATTGTGACGTCATCCACCACCCCCATAATATCTCAAAGCATGGTATCTGAAGGGCCAACCACATCGACAACACCATCCACCATTTTAACCATAAAAAATGACATCACCTTTCACCACCACCTCAAATGCCATCCCAAATCCACCACCAGCCCCACCACCACCAACTTCCAGCACATCAAGCCAATACAATGTGGCATTGCAAGCTACTTTTTAAAGGGTATTCCAACAAGTGCAAAAGAAAAAAAGCCATGCAACTAGCTATCCAACAAGCCACTCAAGCTGCACAAACTACCCAAGTAGCCCAAGCTGCATTACAAGAGCAATAGGCCGCACAAGCCCAAGCATTATTGTAACAACAACAACAAGTTGCTCAAGCTGTGCAAGCAACACAAGCCGCTCAAGCTGCGCAAGCCACACAAGCTGTACAAGCTGCTCAAGTAGCCCAAGTCGCATTACAAGCACAAAATCTATTGCAACAACAAGCATCACAAGTTCAAGCTCAAGCGCAAGCTCAATATCAAGCACAACAAGTGCAATTACAAGCACAACTTTTTACACAACAACAAGCAGTGCAATTGCAAGCATATCAGCAAGCATTAAAACAATACCAAGAGTAGTAAGAAGAAACTAAATTAGCACCCCAACAACAAGCATTGTTGGAACAACAATAAGAAATCCTAGCAACCCAAGAACAAGTGTTGTGGGAACAAAAACAAGAATAACAACAAGCACAACAACAGGAAATCTTAGAGTAGCAACAACAAGAACAACAACAAGCATTGTTCATACACCAGCAGGTGCATGCATACTTAGCTTGACATAACATGCAAATACAATCAAACAACACACCAAACAACCCACCCATCCAACCCACAATCGAAAACCCCTAAAACACCTTCATCCCACCCCCTAATCCACAAAATGATGTAATGACACAAATCAGGTTGCTCTCACAACAAGTGCTCGATCTTCAATCAGGGAAAACAACAAAAACAACAAGCAACTTGTGCCCCTATCCATTTGATAGGAGGCTAGTGATGAAACCATTCCCCAAGGGATTTGAGATCCCAAAATTTGACAAATATTGTGGGATGGGAAACCCTGAAGATCACATCAGGGAATTCCAGGTTCATTGCATGGAAGTTGCATATGGCGATACTTATCTAATGCAGCTATTTCCTAGAAGTTTGGCTAGCCATGCTATGGAATGGTTCTCTCACTTACCCAAAGGCATTAGAACATTCCAAGAGATTATAGACGCATTCATTAAAAATTACATGCATGCAACATTGCAATGGATGTTATTCTAGAAGAACTCTCAGCTCTGAAACAAGGAAAGGGTGAATCTTTCACTTCATTCCTACAATGATAGCGATCCAAGGCCAATTGGAGCAAGTGGACCATGCCTGAAGAACAACAAGTTTGCACCATCATAGCCAACCTTGACAACCTCTTGGCATTTCATCTCAAGGTTTAAGGGATTACCACATATGACCAGTTGATCCCCAAGGCGCTCAGCATTGAACAAGCCCTTATGAATCAACCCGTGGGATCAACCTCATACCCCAAACAAAAAAAACCACCCACCCTCTAATTACAATGACAAACCTCACACTTGGGAAAGGAAAAAAAATGTTACTAATGATGGTGTTGTCAATGTTGAGGTGGTCATTAGTGCCCCTTGTCAAAATACATCTGCACCACAAAACAAAATCCAACACCAAAACAATCATCATGCAATACAACCAAACAAGAATTCGACAATCAACAATCTGAATGATCAAAGGGGACCACCCCAATGCAACAAGAGTTATCCCAAGTGAAAATACACTACTTTGGGGGAGCCACTAGAAGTCATCATGAAGAAGTTGATAAACGAAAAACTCATTCAGGCTCCTACCTTTGAGAATTACCAAGAACCAGATGTAAAACCTCCTTGGTATAATGAAAATCAATTTTGTGAATTCCATAACATCAAAGGACATACCACGAGTAGTTGTATGAGGCTAAAACACATAATTCAAGATCTCATCGATAAGAGGATTATAAACATGGAAGAACCTATAGGAAACCAAGACCTTAAGATATACATGAATCTGATGCCTAATCATGGCAATAAAGGGAATAACAATAACAATGACAAAGGGAAGGGAAATCAAACAAACATAAATCATGTGTATGAAACCATCATCACCTCCCTAGATAAATAATGCACAGTCATCACCATCAAAGGAACCCATGCCGATTGTGGAGTCACCACAAGAGGTGGCAAAGTCACCATCTCAGGCTCATCCCAGCCAAATAGAGCCCCCACATCTAGATCTATCCCTAATGGCTACAACATCCTGGATCAACTCAAGAGAATGCCAACGCAAATCTCTATCATGGAGTTGCTAAAAATATCATTGGCCCATAAGAAAATCCTAGAGGAAGAGTTGGCTTCATCCACTGTCCCTACAGAACTTGATGCAGAACAATTCCAAGCTATGGTCAGAAATATCATTACGCCAATTATCCTCATATTCTTCGACCAAGATTTCCCCACTCAACCATCTCACAACTGTGCACTCCACTTGGAAGCTATCGTACACAAGAGCAAAGTCAAAATGGTCTTGATGGATGGAGGTGTGGGTTTGAATATTTTTTCTCTCAACCTCATCAAACAATTGAAAATCTCAAAGGATTCCATCGACAAAGGAAAGGGTATCACAATAAGAGCATATGATGATCAAGAAAGAGTGTCTCAGGGAAAAATTAAACTCCCTATTCAAGTAGGGCCTGCCATAATGGAAACCACTTGTCAGGTCTTGGACCTCAACTTGCCATATAACATCCTCCTAGGATGCCCATGCATTCATGCAATGAAGGCAGTGGCGTCAACTTTCCACCAATGTGTGAAATTTACACATGAGGGACAAGAAATTATTATCCATGGAGATCTCCAACCCTTCTCCTATTCCAAAATCCTTGAAGAAAAGTACTATAAAATCCCCCAAGTACCAAAAAATGATGAGGGTCCATCTATACCATACATCGATCTTGCCACCTTCGCATCCACTTCTATGATAGACACCCACCACTCCCACCATCCCCACCATCTCTGATATTAAGGTCATCATCCAAGATAATGGTTGTGGAAACTACAAGCTCCTTAATAATGCTTTTGTGGTAGGAGAGTTACCACAATCTCCTAGATCATGGGGACACTCACAAATAAATGAAGCCTCAACATCCCAAACATCGCCTATGGACTATCCCATATTTACAAGATGGGGAGATCTTGGCCAAGAAGTTATTGAGATAGATCCATCACATATGCTATATCAAGATGAAAGACCAGCGATTGACTTACCAATGGATGACAGAAGCAAGGGTCTGCAAATGATGCTCACAATGGGCTATGATAGAAATCAAAGACTTGGGAGAAATGATAATGGGCTTATAATACTTATCATGTCGGAGATGTGACCGATAAAAAATCTTGGCCTTGGATGTACCCCTTCGAGTATAACCATACATGGCTGAAGTCCTCCAGTTAGAACGGTTAATAATCCTCTTCATCCAACTGTAGCAGAATTATGCTTACCAGTATCTATAGGTCACATCTTAGATAACTATACATTTGATATAACCAACATCTATAGTAGTAGTGATGATGAGGATCCCACACCCAATCTCCCTAGGCTATTTTAGGATACCACTCTTTTCATCATTAGCACCCTATCTTTTGAATCCGACCACCCAAATCATGATATCCGCCTAATATATCCCCAACTCATCAACTATGACCAATGAGGACCACTAGTTCTTGATACATTCAAAAATGATGAGGCACTCTTGGAATTCATGGGACTGTGGGATAACATTCCAGATGGGGATCATAAAGCAGGGTTCATAATTGAGCTAGATACACATGCTTATTATGGGGAAACGATTGAATCCCTCAGTCAGAAAAGTGAAAAATTAAGAATCATATCTAAGTCCTTGAGTGAAAACCACATGGTGGCACTCTTCAACCAAAAAAAAAGTAAAAAGAAAAGACACATCCAATGGTGAAAACCTCTCTGAGGCACCTGAGGATGGGGGATTCAATCTTCCTTTCAAATCTATTCACCAATAAAAATTAGTAGTCCTGGTAGAAAAATGCAATCCGGTCAACCTAGGAACAGAGTAAACCCCACATCTCACATTCTATGTAGAATCATTATTATCAGAAGAGCAAGAGCTCCTAGCAGCCTTCCTAAAAGAGAGATAGATAAAATTTGTATGGAGCTATGCTGACATGCCTGGACTTGATCAAGAGGTCGTGGTACACCACTTAGCAGTATATCCAGAAGCAAATCCGGTGAAACAAACACTTCAAAAAATGCACCCTCAGATCGCTTTATTAGTCAAAATGGAGATAAAAAAGCTATTAGATGCAGGATTCATCCAATCGATAGATTATCCAGATTGGGTATCAAACTTGGTACCTATTTCAAAACTCGATGGGAACATCAGAATCTGCACAGACTTCAAAGACTTGAATAAAACATGTCTGAAAGATGACTTCCCACTTCCAAACATTGACATGATTGAAGATATGACAGCTAGACATGAAATGTTGTCACTAATGGATGGATTCTCAGGATACAATCAAATCATGATAGCTAAAGAAAACCAACATAAAACAACTTTCACTTGTCCATGGGGGACCTATTGCTGGAATATGATGCCATTCGGCTTAAAGAACACAGGAGAAACATACCAAAGGGCCATGACATTGATATTCCATGAAATGATTCATAAGATGGTCAAAGATTATGTTGATGATATTCTAGCTAAATCCAAAAAGAGAAAAGATCACATAGCAACCCTTGGTGCCATTTTTGACAGGCTAGAAGAGTACAAGGTCAGATTAAACCAAAAGAAGTGTGCCTTCAGTGTATGATCAAGAAAATTTCTAGGATATATAGTGTCAATGAGAGGTATTGAGGTAGATCCAACAAAGGTAAAATCAATCCTCGAGATGGAGGCACCAAAAACATTAAAGAAAATGAGGGGTCTTGAAGGCAGGCTCCAATCCATTCGAAGATTCATAGCATAGTTGGCAGACAAACATAACCCATACTCACACCTATTTCACAAGGGAGTAGCGTACAAATGGGATACCAAGTGTGAAGAGGCATTAAATAAAATCAAGGAATATCTACTAACACCACTGGTCTTAATGCCACCAATCCCAAGAAAACCATTGATTCTCTATGTGTCAGCAACAACAACCCTTGGAGCTCTCCTAGCTCAGCATGACAAAAATGGAACATAAAGGACTATCTATTACATTAGCAGAACAATGGTTGGGCATGAGCTAAACTATTCATTCATCAAGAAATCATGCCTCGCAGTAGTGTTTGCATCACAAAAATTTAGACATTACATGTTGGCACACAAAATAAAACTCAGCCAAAATTGATCCTCTCAAGTACTTATTACCAAAGGAAACACTCACAGGAAGAATGGCCAAATGGGTGATGATACCATTAGAATATGACATTGAATATGTGGATCAGAAAGTAATCAAAGGCTAGTTCATTACAAATCAACTTGCAGAAGCACCAATCTATTCTAAGAATCCTCTCATCTCAGAGTTTCTAGATGAATCTATTTTCAATCTCAACGTAGCTAACCATTGGAAACTATACTTTGACGGGTCATACACATAGCATGGATCAGGAGCTGGTGTCTTCTTTATCACCCCATAAGGGGATTGCATACCAAGGTCCTATAAGTTGGTGTTTCCTTGCACCAATAACATAGCAGAATACGAGGCTTTAACCATAGGTCTTAGAATAGCAGTGAAGTGGAACATTATAGCTCTCAGAGTATATGGAGATTCCCAATTGATAATAAATAAAGTGAATGATGAATACCAAACCAAGGATGACAAGCTTACTCCATACAAGAAATTGGTGGACTCTCAAATAATCCTTCATCAAAATTACATTTGAGCAGATACCTAGAGCCAACAACAGAGCAGTAGACGCTATGGCAACAATTGGGTCCCTATTGGACATTCCCAATAATGTTCCAAAAATATGAATTCCTGATAGAGCAGCTTATCATGCTCACATTCAAGGTACCAAAATTATAATTCGTGTGTGAAATCATTGGTCTTAGTGATCCTTGGTATCACAACATTTACACATACCTTCGAATAGGAGTCATACCCGCCGACTTACCATCAAACCTAAAACAAACCTTTGTAAAAAAGGCATCTAGATTTGTCATCCTAGGAGAAACCTTATATCGTAGGAGCATAGAAGGAACCTTACTACGTTGCTTAAATGATGAGGAGGCATTAACCACTCTAACTGAAGTACATAATGGTATATGTGGTTCACACTCAAGTGGAATGACTATAGCCAAGAAATTGTTGAGGATGGGGTATTATTGGTGTAGACATGTCAAATTAGCATTATGCACTTAGTTCATATTCATCCACTCATTAAATTAATCAAGCTCATCAAATCCATTCACCAAGTAAATCAGGACTATTTAATTCATTCCTAAGGTTATTCATTTAAATTAAATAAATCAAAGTCTCACATCGCCCTTTTAATTAAATAAACCAAACTTTATTTAATTAAATCTCAAAAGTCATATTTCTCCTCTTGATTTAAATAAATCAAAATATTTAAGTCAAATGGGTCAAAATCCCCTAATCATCATCTAAGTTAAGCTAATCCTGATTAACCTAATCTAACCACCCATCACATCCTCTAGCTTTTCCCACTTGCACCAATAAATCATTTTAATTCATTTATTAATTCAACATTTTCCATCAAGTTTGAATCAAAAACAAGTGGACATGTACATCCAACAAAGCATTTATGAGCTCTTACATGGCTCTTACATGTCTCTTGCAAAGGTCAAACTCAACATTTATATCTCAAATTCAAATTTGAATCTCCCCCTCTTTGGCACATTGACCAGAATGTGCTCATTCCTCATCCTATCACAAGTTGACAAGTGGCTCCATCTCATTGGCCAAATCTTTATCCCACATTGCTCTCTCATAAGCATTATTTCAACTTGAGAATCTTTAAATAGAGGCTTCATCCTTCAACAAATCCTCCACAGTCTTAGCACTTTCAGATCTACAAAAGCTTATGTAAAGTCACTGTCTTCATTTGAGAACTGATTTTTTTCCATTGCATCATCATCATTGGCATTATCAAGGGTTGGGAAAGGGATATTTTCCACAATAGCACCAATCCAATATGGGATAGGTTTGAGCATGCTTAGTCTTTTTGGTATTTTATCACTTTGTTTATTTAGCATGATTCAATATTTCATATGTATGCTTGATAATTTTCTATGTTTTAAAGTGCTAATCATGCTAATGTGTGTGTGTTAGTTTTAGCCATTTGTAGATTTTCACCATCCACATAATGGCACAAGAAGGAGGACCTTTTCATCGAATCCAAGTTGGCTGTGCTTATCTATTTTTTTCGTTGATTTCTTTAAATTTTTAGCTTTATTTGAGAGTGCAAAAAGTATATTGGTAGTTTGAGAGTTGATTTCTTTTTTTCATCGAATCCAAGCTAGGCTCGATTTACTGCTCAACCTACATTTGCGTTAATGTACCTTCTCTTTAATTTTTTTTCCCACAGTCAACAATCATAGGAGGGATGGATGTGGGAGATGTGATGGCATGTTTCCCAAGCATTAACACTTTTTGGTTAATTTCTCCACAACCTCACTCATGGTAATCCTATAATATTTTTCTTGCTCCATGCATGCCAATGCTATGTTGAACACTCTTTCCACCTCTCTCTACTTGGATGTTAGATCACCCATCTCTGCCACATCGTACATCCATTTTTCTACTTTCACATTCTCAAACATCCACTGTACAAAATTAGCCCTAGATCTGCCCACATTGAATTTCACAGCTTCTCACTAGCTCACTAATAAGAATTTCAAAGTTATAAATGACCGCTTTTGCTATTAAGGAAAGATTTATTGGAAACTCAGGCACTAAATATAACAAATCCCTTTCATTATATCATGTCTATCATTGATGGTTGTTGGCAAACAATGAGTAGTTGATAATCATGAAAGAGAAGGATTGAAAGTCTTAAAAAGTGCATGAAGATTTGTCTCCACATATCCTCCACCACAGGCGCTGGCAAGCACATGGTGCAGCTGAGGGAAGTATATTTTATTCCATGTCCTTGACTAACTTTACTACTCTACAAAAAATTCAAAACACATTAAAGTCTAGTTGTCGTACTTTTCTAATGCTTTTAAAAAATAAAAATTGGTGATCGATTCCTTTAAGCTTAAATGGTTGTTGCTCATTTCACTCACTTGGTCAATCATATTCAATGCCATAGATTTGATATACGTAGAAGCTATGTATTTGGATTTCCAATATAAATTTTAACATGAATTTTGCGTTATCTGTGCAGTCATATATGCCTTCTACAACTCTATTAATTTCGTTTATGGAGAGGATGCTGCACAAAGGTTGTGCAATCCATTTATTCGCTGGGAAAAGGTTGTAGAATTTTATTTTACACTTGTTATTTTCATTAGCCTGAAAGTATCACATAGACATTTGTGTGCGGCTAGATACACCTACTACTTGCATTCAATGATATTTATGGCATGACTAGATACACTTACTTTTTGTGCATATCCTGTAATCATCGTGTTCCCTATGATTGGAATTTCTGAGGCATTCTATTAATAATTCTCATGCCTGGTCGAGGCGTCCACATTTTGTGTACGTGTCTGCCAAAGCATTTTCTAGCTATAATATCTGATAAAGGTTCCCAATGCATTTTTTGTTGGCGGTCTACTTTTTCCCAAAAGCGGCATTTTGTTTTTAAGGGAGGATGCTTTACAAAGGTTGTAGAACTTAGCTTTACACCTGCGCACTTGCATTAACATGAATGTCTTTGAAAGCCTCAAAAATTCTGGAATTCAACTTCACACTGGATAATAGCATTTTCTTGTATCTCTTCTAAAACTTTGTGTGCATAGTTCGTACGCCTGCACTGGACATACCTATCTATTAATTCATTGGAGACATAGAGCTTGAACTCTAGTCCTTCCATTACTATAGTGGTCCGATAGTGTACCAACATGGATGCGGATGTCCTTTCCCATTGCGAGTTCGACCACCCACAACTCCTCTCCAATGGCTTCACTTTGTAATGCAAGCGCCAATATGATTGCACTTGGTAGTGGTGCAACTCCTCCAAGAGTAGATTGATGGGATCTCCATTGGAATGCCAAGTCATATTCTCTCTATTTGTTTTTGAAATATATATGTCTGTCTCTGACAAAATTTTGTTATGTGACAAATAGGTGGAAGTGGAGTAACTTATATGATAAGTTTCTTATATGCTAAGCAAGTGCCTGAAACACATAGTCAAGTCAAAACTACTGCTAAGAAAAACACTGGCAATTACACATTGGCAGAATGGTAGTTAAAAGATGGTGGTTTACTTTTGACATTGTTATATCAGATTTTAATGGTTTAGCATGAAAACCATGCAAAACTTGTAGCTGGGATTGAGGATAATATACCATTTAGGGGCTTTTGAGTCTTTGGATGTTTGAAGTGTGCCTTAATGGATAACCTACATGAATGACGTGAGAGACCAGTGAGTGAAGTAGATATTTCAAAAATCAGAAGTTGGGTTGTGGATAACCCATCACCCCGTAGATCACAGTTGGTGCAAAATGGCTTTTTAGCATTGAATGCTTTGTATTCCAAACACTATTTTCCCTATAGTATTTTTCTTTTGACTTCTGGGGACAACGATTTTTGTTTTTTTTTTAAATTTGGTTTTGAATGTGGCTTTTTTCAACGATTTACTCTTACTGTCCAAATCTACAAATCTCAATGATCGTGGAACTAAATGCATTAAACAAAGTGACTAATAATTTATTAAATGCTTAATGATGCTACATTTATGGTTTTTGTAGGAATATTCTTGATAGGTGACATTCATTAATGGCCTTTTATAGGCTCAGCCAATGAGAATCAATATATCATCATGGAAGGAAGGAAAATGAAGGAGGGGGGAGATTCACTTTTTTATTGATAATCCATTTATTGATGATTCACTTATTAGCCATTTCATTTAAAATCATTCTATTACTTGAAGTTAGTGCTTACAATGATTTTAATTGAATAATTTGATTTTCTTTCTTAATAGGACACGAAAGGAGGAAGGAGGAGCATTTTGGTTCATGCAAAGGACTTACAATAATGAAGCATAAGAAGCAATCTTTGGAGGAATCTTGGAGAATCAGACATTGAAACTAAAATTCATTGAGCATTTTTTAATGCTTGGAGCCTCCATTTACTACTTTAATTTTCTATTTTAAGCCAACTAGATCATTGTTTGTTTTCGAAGTTGGATTGAAATTGAACACTAGAAATTGAATAGACATTGATTTTTGGGATCAAATTGAACAATCAAATATTCATCTTTTCTTTGGTGCTTAAAATGAATTGAATCATTGCTTTGAAGGATAAAATGAATGTGTATCTTTATTGTTTTGTAATTATTTACACAAAGTAATATCATCAAAAGACGTATGCACTTCTCTTGTGCCTCACGATGATCTTGAGAATCAAAAGGCTTTTGGTGACATTAAATTGTGTAATTAATTACCCACACACTTCATTTTGGATTTAAAATTGAACAAAATCTTGTGCGAGTATGAATAAATTTATTGCATGTGTTCTCCCTTTGTTTCTAAACAAGGGTTAATCAAACTATGAATAAGTTTATTCACTTTTGTCTATCTTAGAGGGCCTACATTGGGGAAAAATTACTCACCTAAGGGAACAACTCAACCGGTAACACTCTGAACTCAAGAGTATTTCCAACCGGGATATAAATGTGGGTATTGGAAGAAATGCCAATATCACACGGTTGATTCCGACGAGATGGATCTGAAAGGGGACTCTCACTGTATGGGTCAATCTCCATGAATGGAAAGTCCAAACTAGAACACTTGTTTGTAGCAGCCAACTAGTCCATCCAATGAGTTTATCAAAGTGGTGCATTGGAACTTAGATTCCAAGAAGTTACTTACCATGTCCAATCTTGGTTAAAGTATAGAGGTTAAGACTTCATTCTTAACATACCTTTATACTCTCTCCTTGGTTGTATGTAAAATCATCTCTTCTATGAAGGGCATGAGGCAATCCCACCAAGAAAAATGTACCAATTGAGCTAAGATGTTATATTGCTTGTGAGATAGTTTGAAAACACAATACTTTTGATCAAAAACATTGGAAAACTAACATTCAACATGAGCATCAAATCTCAAACCCTTTAGGAGAAGCAAATATCCTTGAACAAATTCACATTTTATTAGTTTTCCTTGGGATTTGTATCCTTAGAGGATTCTAAGCATTTGGATTTCATCTCAATTTTCTCCTACTAAAGTCGACAATAGGTAACTCTTGCCTCAAATTTCCTTGGTTTCTACATAATACACTTTGCAGGATAAGGGGAAAGTTGAGACATTAGGCATCTAGATTCAAATCTAACCAAGAGTGTGTTTGTGGTAAAAATAATCCATTAGGAAAATATTGAATCAATTGGACCACACACATGTGCTTGGCATCTTTTAGTCATATGGTTTTCATGCAAACATTGGTCTTTTGATTTTAAAATTACTCTTAGAGAAAGGCATGTTCTTCACTATCTTGGTCTAGTAAAAAAGTCCTTCCTAGATTCATTTAGGATCAAAATCAAAAATTTCATTCATCCAAACATTTATCATCTTCATCCCACAAACAACTTTAGAGCTTTGAAAACATCATTCTAGACTTGGGTAAATCATCAAAATCAAAATCACTTTGTTTAGTTAGGTGTATGGGAATACATCCTTTCTCATACATTTAAATTGAATTAGCACCCCCTTGAACAAGTTCATCCTAAGATAACATCTAACATCTCAGGGTTTACAAGTTCATTATCCAAATCAAACCAATCAAAATCAAACCCTAAGTCTAGCATTGATCCAAAAATCCCTAAACATTCAACACTCATATCATTCACCCACTTTCATCCTTCATGTCATCATTGGTCCTAAACACCTTAGAGGTCAACAAGGTCAAAACACAAGAATAACATGGAATATAAACTTGATCCATACATCATAAGTAATCCAAGTCAACTAAGCTATCAAAGCCTTACAACGCTGATTGATTATCAACACTCACATCTATACAATTCGTCCATGGGATCATTACCTTCTACAAATGTCAATGGTACAACAAATGTGAGTATTCCCAAATCAAAGATTGTAACAAATTTCCTGATGGTAGATCTAAATCCAAACCTACAAGTTTTTCAACCAAACAATCAATGCATGAGCCTTCAAACGAACAACATCATCCCATCAAATCCCAACATGATAAATGTGAATGTACCATGTACAATTTTACCAAACATGAATCCAAAAAACTTTGGGATAAATATGTTTGCGAATCATACAAATGTTGTTCAAAGTCCAAAAAATATGTTAAAAACTCCATGTATTAATCCAAGTCGAGGTAACAGCATGCAAAATCAAAGTTACCTAAATCAAGGCAATGTGATTCCCAACACCAACAATGGTCAATTTCAACCTATCATGCCAAATTTGAACATCATCCCAAATCAGAACATTGTCCAAAATCAATTTGTCCATGATCCCATTCAAAAACCATAAGTATGCATCCCAAATCTACTTGAACAAAAACCAAATCAACTATATCAAGGGAGTCAAAATCAAAATCAAGATCAAATTTGGTGAGATAAAATTGCTACACCTACCAAAATAGTTGAGTCATTACACCAAGATACATCTCCACCACTATTACCCATATCAACATCATTCCTTGGTTTAGGGCTTTCCCCTTTACCTAGCACCAATCACTCCATCAAAATTAATCCACTTAACACCAATCAAGCCATCACATCAAATCCTTTGAATATACCATTGACATCACACCAACAGATGGTATCTAATCAAATGACAACATCAATCCCGACAAATCAAAATATGGTCCCCCAAAGACCTATCACCTCGGTCATTCTGACCATTCCTATCACCTTGATCAATCCCATCATATCTGAAACCATCACGATCACTCCAAATGTATCTCAACGACTTGTCACTACATCCAACCCGATTCTGAATCTACCACCACTACCACCAAAACCAAACATAGCAAGACAATACAACATTGCTCTAAAAGCTCACCTGGCCTACCAAAAGGCCATCCAACAATATCTAGCCATGCAACAGGCAACACAAACTCAAAAAGTGCAACAAGCCTCTCAAGCTACCCAACAAACACAAGCACAAACACAAAAAATGATAACTATTGGGGATAATGATAAACATTCAACCACTGGTGATAGCATTGATAATCACCCCACCACAATTGCTGAAAAAAATGATCAAGATCTATCCATCAAAGAGCACATTGAAGATGTTTCAATCTTGTCCGAAGATCAAATCAACATAGGTCAAAAGTCACTTTTCAATCATAATCAAAATCCACCAACAATACTCGACAATGATCCAATTCAAGAAATTTCAACATCATTTGACCCTATGGTTGAGGACATCAGAAATCCCTCCACCACAATTGTTGAAAATAATGATCAAGATCTCTACTTCGATGAGCACCTTGAAGATGTTTCCACCCCATCTAATGATCAAATCACCATACATCAAGAGCCACTTTTTAGTGATCTATTTCAATGAGTGTTAGAATTATTTGATCCTATTGACACAATGCACAATCCCTTCATGTATGATCATGTTGAAAATGTATCTACATCACCTTTGAGTTAGAGGACATATATCAAGAATTTATTCCAAAGCATGATCAAAATATTTCACCAAGGTCTAGCAATGGTCTCTTCCAAGACATGTTGACCCCTATTGACCTCATGGTTACAAATACTGAGAGAATCCTCAACTCGACACTTGATCCAAATTCACTCAAATATCAAGAGGATATTGAACCACTTACCATTCCTAATGATGATGTCCAAGAACCCTTTGTAAGCAACCCATCCTTTGAAATTGATCCATGCCAAGAACTTGATCCAAAGCATGTCAAAAGAAATCCCAAAATTAATCAAGATCAAGAATTTGTATCTTCAAGATACTACAATAATCTAATTGACACTCTCCTATCTATGCAATATGATCATATCCATGTAACACATACTCCTCCATCTACCCATGAGATGCTTTCTATGAATGGACACATAGATGATCTTCATTCAAAACAGGATTCCTTTAATCCTGACATTATTACACAAAAAGAGCAGGTTATTGATTCCTACAGCCAAATAGAGTTGTCAACAACAATATCAGATATATCACAAATTCAGACTAAGGACATCATGAATAAAGTTATCAAACATTATCCACTCAAGGAAGCAAGTCAGACAGGAACAGTATAATCCAAAGTTAGTAGAGTGGTAAATTGAAACAATGTCATCTACAGTGGTCATTTGTTAGAGCATGTTTACTGAACAAGAAATCTCAGAACAAGCAGAATCAAGGCATGAAGGTACTACTTCCACAATACTAGGGGAAACTATGTCTCAAACAAGCGTCAACATAGGGAGCATGAAGAATCCTTACGATGAAACCAAGGCCAATACTACAACCAGCCATGCCATGAATCTTCATCCACCCATCACCCCATCCACGAATTGGGATGAACATCAAAGGAAATATATGAATCAAAGTACGAAGAATGCTATCAAAGAAAAGAAGCTAAGAAGCATAATGGAAAAATCAATATGCATGGATACAAAAATATACAAAGAAAGATTAAATCCCTATCAAACTCCATTAGTCAAAGAAACTATGGGGAAAAATAAAAAAGGGAAAAGTATCCATCAAAGATGTCCACAAAAGCAAAAGTAGGTTTTTCAAGCGATGTACAAAGTGTATCAAGCAGTTGGTCCTAATTCTACTCACACTTTCATATCCACCCATCATTGCTCATTATCCCAAGTTTGGAGAGTCAAAGATTTCAAGCTGTCAACCAATCCATCTTTTATGATCCCTAAACACACTCCATCCACGCCTCCATGCATAATATCCAATTCTCACATTGACCATGTATTAGCAATGACCCTTCATCATAAGGATTTTGAAGGCACTTTATCACAATGTATGCATAGAGATAGAGTTAATCCTGATATCAATAAAGTAGATCAAGAATCCCAAAAGTTGCATTCAAGTGCACATATTCTAGAAAAATAGCTTCTTCAAGCAGGATATCGATGGCACATCATGATAGGGGCATCTACATCAGCAACACCTTATGATTCGACATGAGCTTAAAATCTTTCAAAAAATAAAAAAAATTAGAAAAAAGGATTGAAAATAGTAAAGAGAAAAATCATCCTCTAGTGAAAACCACATGGGTGGTGCTTTGGGCAGGTACCATGATAAAAACCTGACAAACAAGCATCATGTGTAGAATCGAGCATCTACGTGCGCCACTTCAGGTGAAAGCATCTTATCCCATTCGTAATAAATCCAACAATCCATCCATCTTATCCATAATAAATCCATTCATCCATGAACCATTTATCCAACCCATTTTTCATCCATCTACATCCATCATCCAAGTTATCTTGATCTTGATGAAATTTTGGGGAACACTTTACACTTGCTTATGGTAAACATCTTGACATGGGTCATTTTCACTTATCCTATCCTATCCAACGTTATCTGAGCCATGAAACATTATCCAAATGAACATTCTTTATCTGAACACCTTATCTTATCGAAAGATTATCCATATCCATCCATCCATTCACCTATCTGAGCATCCACACATGACTTTCCATACATTTCTAGACACTGGGGGCAGATATTTACATCTTGCTTCGGGAGTAAATCTTGATCTATATCCTCCAACTTATAGGGTAATCCAAACATTGATAAACGTAAAATCAAATTGGTCAAAGCATTTGTGATCCAAAATTCCAAAACACTAGCCCATGGCACATTTTGATGAGAAGATGTTCCTTACCAAGTTTCATCTTTCATCAAACATCAATTCAAGTAATCGCTATCGGTTGCATCTAAGTTGCACTTCAAACATCACATCAAATCATCCAAAACATCTTTTGTTTCAAATCAAGCTTCATCAATCATGATCAATCAAATCCAATAAAAAAATCAGCATCTCAGGATATCCTTGTGTTTCTTAACACTATCCTTGCATTGTTGTGCATCTTCAACAATGTTATCATCATCAATCCTAATCAATCAAATCCTTGCATTGTTGTGCATCCTCAATAATGTTATAATCATCAATTCCATCAACATCTCAATCCTTGTGTTGCTTAACACTATCCTTGCATTTTTGTGCATCCTCAAAAATGTTATCATCATCAATCCTTGCATTGCTGTGCATCCTCAACAATGTTATCATCATCAATCTTGATCAATCAAATCCTTGCATTGTTGTGTATCCTCAACAATGTTATCATCATCATCAATCCATCGATCTAATCAATCAACCTTAGCTTGGTTCTTAGCAAAATCCCCAAATAGAGCATTGGTATTATCACACATATCCATATCCAAATCATTAAAATCATGCGAAAATCCAAAAACATTCAAAACATATCAATCAAAATCAAAAAAACATCAAAACATTGGAATCTGAACTACATCGTCTCTGAGCTTAAATGTAGGCAAGGCTCATCTCTGATCAGCCCCTGAAAAATCAAAATCCAAAAACATTCGAAAAACATCGAAATCCAAAAACATTCAAAAAAACACAAAAAACCAAAAACATTGAAAACATGTCAAAATCCAAAAACATCCATAAAATCTCAAAAACCTTAAAGGCATTTGAAAACATTAAAAAAACACAAAATGCAAAAACATTGAAAACATCAAAATCCAAGAAACATCCATAAAATCTTAGAAACCCCAAAACATTTTGGAAAAGGTGAAAATTAAAACATTTGTAAAATCTCAAAACACCAAAAACAGCCTCAAAACATTTCAAAATGTCAAAAACATCCAAATATTTGAAAAAATCCATCTGCCTCATCTCGCTTGCACCTCCAATAATCAATCATCCATAATAAACAAATAATCACCTTCATCCTTTGGCAAAACAAATAGAAACAATCACAATAATCAACAAAAGAAAACTTCAATCATAAAATCAAAATCGAAACAACAAACAGTTAAACACAAAATCAAACTCTTGATCATTTTCAAACATGTCAGTCAACCTTATATGAATAACTTGGAAAATACTTGCTTTGATTAGGTACATCCTAGCAAGGTTTCCATATGTCAAGTGTGAACAAGAATACTCTTATTTGTTTGTCAATTCAAAGTCCATCACACTAGGTACAATGCCATCCTGGTTCTTTATACCTTGATGCATCATATCTACATGTGTTATCAAACATAAGGTAAGTAGCCCTTTTAAAATCCCAATCCTTGATAAGCAAATCATCATCATCCATTTCTCATCATCATCTATCATAAAGTTGGCTTGTTGGATCCTCTTGTCATCATCTCATTTCTTATTTCCGCTCTAACATAACATCACCAATGCATCCATCATGCATCCATCTTGCATCCATCATGCATCCATCCTACATCCACAAAACTGTCAACATACCACATATCATTCATAATAGGAAGCATTGATCATTTCACATGCATTGCATTTGCATCATCATCATAATTTAGATCTGTTATTCTAAGCATCTCATAAAATCATACATTTGCATAATCACAACATATCACATCATCAATCTCATCCCTCTCACATCATATCATCATTTGAGTTGTTTAAGATAATATAGATTTGTTATTCTAAGCATCTTAAAATAATCTAATTTGCATCATCATCCATAACCATCCATTTTAAACCTCTTTATTGCGAGATCAACCCTCACATCGAATCTTTTCACTCGATCTCTCGAGGAGGCAATGTACTAGTGTACTTCTTTCCACTAAGGCAACCGAAAAAATCAAATTTTTTTTTTTTAAATTGATTGCAGTAAGATTATTCTTTGAACCAATGTAGCAAGTACATTGCTTCAAAGAGGGGAAAAATTTAGACACGTGAAATTAGCATTATGCACTTAGTTCATATTCATCCACTCATTAAATTAATCAAGCTCATCAAATCCATTCACCAAGTAAATCAGGACTATTTAATTCATTCCCAAGGTTATTCGTTTAAATTAAATAAATCAAAGTCTCACATCAACCTTTTAATTAAATAAACCAAACTTTATTTAATTAAATCTCAAAATTCATATTTCTCCCTCTTGATTTAAATAAATCAAAATATTTAAGTCAAATGGGTCAAAATCCCCTAATCATCATCTAAGTTAAGCTAATCCTAATTAACCTAATCTAACCACCCATCACATCCTCTAGATTTTCCCACTTGCACCAATAAATCATTTTAATTCATTTATAAATTCAACATTTTCCATCAACATGGCATCTTTGAAGAATATTCCCTCAAGTTTGAATTCAAAAACAAGTGGACATGTACATTCAACAAAGCATTCATGAGCTCTTACATGGCTCTTACATGTCTCTTGCAAAGGTCAAACTCAGCATTTATATCTCAAATTCAAATTTGAATCTTCCCCTCTTTGAAAAATTGACTAGAATGTGCTCATTCCTCATCCTATCACAAGTTGACAAGTGGCTCCATCTCATTGGCCAAATATTTATCCCACATTGCTCTCTCATAAGCATTCTTTCAACTTGAGAATCTTTAAATAGAGGCTTCATCCTTCAACAAATCCTCCACAATCTTAGCATTTTTAGATCTACAAAAGCTTATGCAAAGTCACTCTCTTCATTTGAGAACTGATTTTGTCCATTGCATCATCATCATTGGCATTATCAAGGGTTGGGAAAGGGCTATTTTCCACAATAGCACTAATCCAATCTGGGATAGGTTTGAGCATGCTTAGTATTTTTGGTATTTTATCACTTTGTTTATTTAGCATGATTCAATATCTCATATGGATGCTTGATAATTTGCTATATTTTAAAGTGCTAATCATGCTAATGTGTGCATGTTAGTTTTAACCATTTGCAGATTCTCACCAGCCACAATTGGCCCACAATGGAAAGAGAAACACATGACTATGTCAGAAGGTGTCTACAATGTCAGTAACATGGGGACCTCATCCATGCTCCAGCTCAAGAGCTTCATCCCATCGTCACACCATGGACCTTTTTTGTAGTGGGGACTCGATCTTATTGGAAGAATCACAACCACCTCATCTAACAACCACAAATTCATCATAACCGCAACATAGTACTTTACTAAGTGGGTTGAAGCCATACCCATGATGTATATAACTAGGAAGTAGATTTCAAAGTTCATCCTAAAATATCTCATTTGCCAATACAGTGTTCCACAAGTCATTATCTTAGATAATGGGATACCATTCAAGAATCGAGAGGTCCATGACTTATGCAAAAAATTCAAAATTCAACATTGCTTCTCCACCCTGTACTATCCCCAAGGAAATGGCCAGGAAAAAGCTACAAACAAAACCATTTTAAAAATCCTCAAGAAAATAGTTAATGACGTAGGTCATGACTAGAATTTACAACTTAATCCTACCCTTTAAGCCTATTGAACCAGCATCCGCACACCTATCGATGCCACCCCTTTCTCCCTAGTCTACAGATTAGAAGCAATACTCCCCATTAAGATTGAGATCCCATCACTTAGGATATCACTACAGAACCTCATCACAGATGAAGAGTATCGAGTGTCAAGACTAAATGAGCTGGAGCTATTGGATGAGTGGCGTATAGATGCTTTAAATCATCTGCAAGTCTATAAGAATAGACTCAAAAAGAGCTATAATAAGAAAATTAGAAGAACCTTCCAAGTCAGAGAACTGGTATTAAAAGAGAATCAGAAGAATGTCCCAAATCCAAGCAGCAAAGGAAAATTTGAACCTAATTGGTTGGGTCCATTCGTTATGACAAGTTACAAGTCATGGGCATATTAGTTATCAATACCTGAAGGGGAACCTCTGTAAGAGCCCATGAATAGCTCTCATCTCAAAATTTTTTATGCCTAATCTCTCAAGGTATAGAACCAAAAAATCCAAAAAATAAAATAATGTCCTAAAAAAATGGCTACTTCGGTAAAAACCAGGCAAATAGGCATCTTGGTAACAACAAAAAAATAAAAAAAGAAAGAAATCCAAAAAAATGAAAAAAAGGATTGAAAATAGCAAAGAAAAAAAATTGTCCTCTAGTGAAAACCACTTTGGTGGCACTTTGGGCAGGTACCTTGGTGAAAACCTAGAAAATAGGCACCTTGTGTAAATAAGTACTTTCCATCCACCGGGATCTTTACGACTTGTTCTACATCATCCATCCATTATGCTTCCATCATCCATCACATTCGGGTCTGCATCCATCACTCATCCACCTGCGTCCGCATCATAGCTTGGTACTATGTCCATTTCATGATCTCTCCTAGAACTACTCGACCCATCCTCAAGGTCAGCTTGTCCTACCTTTATCAGAGTAGTCTATTGCATCATGCTGGGGGAATGTTCTTATCAGATCAGATTCATGTATATTCTTGATGTCCTTAAAATTAGAAAATCCAAAAACATCAAAACATCAGAAAATCCAAAAACATCAAAAAATCTTCAAAATCAAAAAACAGGTTAAAAGTTAGTCAAAAAGTCAAAAACAAGGTCATCTTGTTGAACTACGTCATCTCTGAGCTTTTAATGTAGGAAAGTTTAATCTTTGATCATCCCTTGAGACACTTAGGTCAGTCCTTTTTTGTGTTTGTCATAATAAATTGACATCTCATCATATATATCATCATCTGTAAATTGGTCAAGTCGGCAGTCAAACTACATTGTCTTTGCATATATAACATAGGAAAGGCTCATCTATTGATCAACCCCCAAGGCCCCTAGGGTAGGTCTTTAGGTTATTCTCTTGGTCAAAATCTCGAAAAATCCAAAAAAATCATAAAATCAAAAAATCAAAACATTTGCAAAATCTCAAAAATACCAAAAATAGCCTCAAAACATTGCAAAATATCAAAAAAATACAAATATTCAAAAAATCCATCCATCTCGTCTCACTTGCACCCACAATAAAATCACTCATAATAAACAATCATCATCCTCAATCTTTGATAGGACAATCGGAAACAAGTCTAGCAAGTGAAAAGTGAAAACTCAAACATCAAGTCTTAGGTCTAAGTCGGTACGTAAACAAGTTGGTCAACTCTTTGCATCAATAACTCACCATCCATTTGGTCCCATATCAATCATTTACCATTTGAAAGAACACTTTGGATAAAGTGAAATGACATTTCACCATCCACTAACATGTCCTAGTAGAATCCTTCCTACAATGGGCATTATCTTTTGGCAATAGTTTCGGCTCTTACTCTTGAAAACACATCCTATCCTGGTTAACGGTATTGAAGAACATCAACTTGTTTGTTTACTTTGTCTTTATCCTTTTGATTTATCTTTTTTTGCATGCCTTTCCAAGGGCTTCTCGATGATATCTAAATAAGAGGATTTAGAGAAATAGGAATGGGGACAATGATCATTATCTTTGGTCTGTTGTGCTTGTTGGACATTCTTGTAATATAACCTTGGAAAATACTTGCTTTTTTAGGTATGTATGGAGGAGGTCTCAGACAACTTGTTGACTATTGCATTGATAGGTTTACCTTTTCGTATTTTGGTCTGAGGTGTTTGAAACTTCTAAAGTGCACCCTAGCAAGGTTTCTGTATGTTAGGTGTGAACAAGAATGCTCCTATCTGTTTGTCAAGTGAAAGTCCATCACACTAGGTACCACGCCATCCTAGTTTTCTATACCTTGATGCATCGTACCATGTGTGTTATCAAACATAAGGAAATTGGCCCTTTGAAAATCCAAATTCCTGGGCAACAAATCATCATCATCATTTTCATCTTCATCATCTTGTGTCTTGTTGAAATGACTTCTTCTCTTCTTGCGCATCGCACTAACAAAAGTACCATGATAGTTGATCATCACCATCATCATCACCATTGTCATCAATCCTGCATCCACAAATCATTAGCATATTGCATAAGTGTATCATATAGGAAACATATGCATTGCATTTCCATCATCATATAAATATGGCATTATATGCAGTCTTCATAGATAAGCACATTCATTTTATTACATTGCATCCATTGCATGGCATCACATTGCATTTATCACATAAATCATCGCATAACATTCATTTGCATAAACATTTCATAACCATTTCACCATTATCACATAATGCATAATCATACATACTAGGTACATAAGCATTATAAGATAATCCATTGCACACATTACATTCATATTACAGTACGCATCATCATACCACTTCGCATTAACATATCATTGCATCATATCAAATGCATCACATACATTACATTATCATTTAATATGTTTAGGATAATAATATTTGTTATTCTAAGCATCTTAAAACCATCTCATTTGCATTATATCACATAAAACATGACCATTGCATTCACATCACACTAATCATCCATATCATCTCATAAATAGCATCAGAATCATTTATGCATTTCATTGATCATTCCACATTAGCATAAATAGAAACATACAAAAATTCATTACATACAAAGTGTACATCCATGCATAATCCATTCATATATAACCATAATTCACATAACATTTCATGTATATACCATATCATTTTGCATATTACAATCCATATCACATATCACATCACCATTTGCATCAACAAAAATAGATCATCATATAGACAACATCATTGCACATCACATAAATACATAATATAGATCTATTAGTCATAATCATAATGCATATATCATCAGAAATAAATGCATCCATAAATACATCATATAGCATCGTATAACATCATTGCACAACATATAGAAATAAAATCATCCATGCAAAAATAATTGGTACACATCACATCACATCAAAATCATCATTGACTCATATATATATCATCAATAATATAACTGTCATAGTACAAAATAATTGGATCACTATACATGTATGTCAATCAGTAAATCCCATAAGGCACAAAAAGTATCATATCATCTCGGTCAAGGTTTTTCCCCATGTATGCTTCCCTCACCCTTGTCACCATGACCCTCTATTGGTCTATAGTTGGTCTGTTGTGAGTACTCTGGGACTTGTCCTCCTCTGGGTACACCCTCATAATAATGCCTCCAATAGTACTTGGCCTCTTGTACGACATCCCTATAAGACTAAATGGACACTGTACCCTAAGAGGAGGAGTGCCATACTCTCTAACTATTGTCTCCTGCCTAGCTTTGTGGTTGCTTGTAACTTTGCGGCCTATCTCTGTTGTATGGCCTGATCCCTCTTGGCCTTGAGCTACTCTCTCTCAGCCCTAGCCTAATCTCTCTCAGTTGTCACGCCCTGAACTTGAGCCTGTAACTCCATAATCAATGTATCCCGAGGATCCACCTACCCTGCTAGCTACACTTGAGGCTGATCCTCAACCCGTGGTGGTACACCTAGTGGCACCTGCTGCTGATCTAGCATCGGTACATCACACTGACCTGGCTGAACTGGGGGCCTGACTGGCTGATCCTGTTGAGCACCCTCACCTCTCCATCCTCGTCCTCCCCCTCTACCTCTCACCCTCTATTGATCTGGGACTGCTCTTGGAATAGTCAATCATAGGCGAGGCTAGAACCAATCCCTATATGCCTATGCCATGTCTGGATCTATAGGCCCCTAATCGTAGGCCCATGGCTGAGCCACCAATTTTTGAAAACTGTCGATGGCCTCTGAGGTAGGAATATACCACCCCCATGAAACTTGTGTCATGGTGCAGGCGAAGAAAGCTACATAGTCATCATCAGGGAAATCCTGGGGCTCACTGAACTGATGTTGCATGTGCCCGGGAAAGTACCTCTTGATCATTGTGTGCTCCTGCTCCTACATATAGTGGTCCTAGTGGGCAAAGAACAACTGCTTAGCAACGTTGGCCCATCCAAGCTGACCAAGGTACAGTCACCATGTAAACACATGCATCTCGTCGAGGACCCTCCTCTAGTAGGGGATCCTGTTCTCACCTATGTGTGTGAAGGACACACTACCTCTATAGCACCATACGAGCATCATCAGAATAGTAACAATCCATGGTTGAAGCATAGCAATGTGCTCCCATGCCCAAACATGAAGAAGGGTCACCCCTGCTCTGAGTGCTCTGCCATCCATGTACATTTACTCGTGCAGATCTTTGTATAAAGATGTAAGAAGCACTGACCCCCAAGCAAAACAGACCAGCCTGTCTCGAACCATACACTCCTAACAATATCCCCAGCTGGGACTAAAGTATCAACCTCATTTGTTGGGGCCAACAAGACCTGAAAAAATAGATGCAATAACTAAGTGGAAGGGAGGTGCCAAGATCCTATGTCACTCGAGCTTGATCTACCCCTCTCAAAAAAATGATGTCCTCTATGGTGAGGACTCTGTGGAAAGCTTCGTACCCCTCGTCCATGTCCAAAATCACTCGCCGGTCATGAACCAACAATCTCAAAATATTCCAAACGTCCTCTAAGGTGACGGTGGCCTCCCCAATGGGAAGATGAAATGAAGAGGTCTCGCTGTGCCATCTCTCGGCCAATGCTAACAACATCCCTAAGTGAGTGTGAATGGGTGCTGCATAAGCGATATACCATAACCCTACAACCCAAAGTTGATCCTGATCCCTATCGCTCAGGTCCTGCAAATAGCCAAACAAGTCCCATGACCTGTGCTCTTTAGAGTAGAGCTCCCTTGCCATGTCCTGCATCAAGGAAGCTCACTATGTTAAAATTTTAAAAAAATTCTTTGTCGGGCATTCAAGAAACCTCTCCAACGGTGCAATCCGTGAAGGCATTGCAGTTTGATTTCTAATCAAACTCTGATGCTAGGGCATATAGGACCAAAATAGCACCACCACGGTGCACTTTCTCTTCCAGTGGCACACTTTGAGCAAATACAGGACTGTTGTGTTGCACTTTTCAAATCACCCCGCTGACCCCAAGCTCAGCGTCAGAGTTTTCAAACTACAAATTGCACTGCCACGATGCAATATCAAACTGAACGATGTAGTTTGATTTTTGAGCGGTGCTATATAGGGCCGCTGTAGATTGACTGACTTTGAAAGCATTAAATGAAGGCTAAAAATGAAAAACGAAGCTCAAAGAAGGGTCACTTATCGGTGCCCTGATGCCAGGTGGCCATTGGTACGTCTGAACTCGATCAAAAATTTTTAGGGGAAGTTGTCGTCGCACCATATCATTAGGAGGTCAAAGCTCAAATCTCATGGTTGCTAATGGCTGTGTGAAAATGACTTGAAAGTGACCCCTCGAGCCCATTTTAAGCTTGACAATTAGGGTTTTTTCACCCTAATTGGTTGTCCTGCTAGGGTTGTGGACCCTCCAACCTTTTCTTGTCCTGTTGAGGCTTTTTTTACATCTTTTTATTGTGTTTAGACACATTTTTGGCATGCTGGAGCTTTTTTGGACCTGTCAGGCACCTTGTCCTCCTTTTTCACGAGATCACCCAAAAATTGAAATTTTCATCCAATCTCTCAAGGGGGAAATATATTGGCACATCTTCTCTCACCAAGTAGAAGTGGGGAAAGATTCTTGAATAATGATTTTTTTTGGCTTTGATCAAGATCGTTTATTCTTTGAACCAACACAACAAGTGCATTTCTTCAAAGAGGGGCAAAATGTAGACATGTAAAATATACCAATTGACATTGTGCATCTAATCTTGACCTAGTAACATCATTTCATCCCGAATCATCCCTCAGTCTAACCATTTAATCAAATCCCCTTATCTGATTAAATTCATCAATTTCCTTCCCTTAATTAAATAAATCATTTTATTTAATTCTCTTTTTTGTTAATTAAATCAATCCCTCTGATCTAATTATCCCTACTTAATTAAATAATTAATTTTCTTTGATTAAATCTCTAAAGTCTATCTATTAAATTAAATAAATTAAAACCTTATTTGATTTAATCTAGCACCATCTCTTTTAATTGAATAAATCAAAATCTTTATTTAATTAGTCTCTTATCACATTCCTCTCTTATTTGATTTAAATAAATCCATAAATTTGAGTCAAATAGGTCACATTATCTAATCTCTCATTAAATTAATTAACCCTTGATTAATTTAATCTCTCATTATGTCCCATCCTCTATATTTTGCAAGTTGCACATGAAAATAGATTTAATTCATTTATTAAATCTCTATTTTCCTCACAAAGCATCTTTTTGGAATATCCTTCAAGTTTGAATTCAAAAATTCCAAGTTGACATGCATATACAACAAGACAATAACTCCATCTTACATGTCCTTTTCCTTGGGCCAAGTGGCATTTATTGCATTTTCCCTTCCCTCTTGCAAGTCATTTCAACAAATTTGAAATTCAAAAATATGAATTTATTGGCACAATCCCCAAATCTTGCACACCCTTCATCCACTCATAGATTGACAAGTGGCATCTTTCCATTGGATGAATGTTAGTCCCATATTTTTCAAATTTGGACATTCATCCATCTTGGCATTCTATAAATAAAGAGCTCATATCCTCATTTTATTATACATAAATTAGACAAAGTTACCATGCTAAAATATTGATCCATTGTCATCCATCACCATTGAATAATAGGTAGGCTATGTAGGTTTTTGGCTTGGAGTACTCAATCTTCATCAACAAAGTGGATCACTCATCAACATTCATCAGCACATATCAATCTTGCATCATATGAATTGGAAAAGGGCCAATTTTCACATCAAATTGGCACCAATTCCCCCATGGGATCATGAGTTTGCAAATTTAAATTAGGATTCAATCTTTGTTTTGTAATTTTCATTGTGTTCTTCATTGTTTTCTTCCTAATTTGAGTTTTGTAAATGGATTTCATGGGGAATCCTTGTTCATGCTTTCAAATTCTAATAGGTAAGACTTGATTGGGAACTAAACCTTAGGAGGAGCAGCAGGAGCACTCTTGAACCTCAAAGTAAACAAGAGATAGACTTATCACCATCTGACCGACCAACAAGGGGAAAGAGGTTTTTTCAAGAGCCTCGAGGGCAATGAATTTTGATTCTAGGGCCATTTGTTGTATTCCTATATAGCATTTTTGGACATATTTTCTATTGCATATATTTGAAATATTATGCCTATATGGCTATTTTTTATATATTTTATACTTATATCGACATATATTGATGTATTCCTACATGGCTATTTGGTTAATACAAATATTTTTTATTGATGGTGTCCATATTTTTATTATAAATCCATTATTCAATAGATATGAGTTACATGTATTCAAGTGTATATTTTACAATTTACCTATATACTTTGTGACTTATGTGTATTCCAATGTATACTTTGTGACTTACATGTTTTCATGTCTATACCTTGTATTCATGCATATACTTTGTATTAATGTGTATATTATGCATTCATGTGTATATTTCAAGGATTACATGTATTTGAGTATTTTTGCTTCACTTATTCATGTGTATACTTATTAATTGGTTAGCCCTAGCATTGCTCATTGCTATCCTTCATGATTTGTCTTGAATATTTATTGATTTATGGTAAACAAATTTATTAGTTGATGCTAAAAAAAATCAATATTTCCAAAAATGATTCACCAACGATGTATTATTTACCAGTATGTGCTAATTCAATATGGAATCCAGGGAAGAACTTAAAAGGGATAAATCTAGGAGGAGAGGGAAGATATATATTTATAGTGTAACCTATTGTACCTTCTCTATACAAACCTCTAATGGCTCATGTATGCTTTGCTATTCCATTTTCTACTTTTCATATCCCATTTTCATAGGTGGATCGTCACTTCTCTCAATTTTTTTCCTTCTCCTATTCTAGGTCCTCACCTTTGCTTGTGGTATTCTAAAATAAGCTATAGTTTGTGATGGGAACCCACTAAGATTCAAAGGAGTCATTAGTTTGTGGTGGGCATCCACTAAGATTCAATTTAGATTCTAGGATGTTTGATATGATTGTGAAGGAGTAGGAATAGGGATTGTAATATCTCATGTATCGACATATATTTATACCTCTTCTTTGGGCTATTTTTAGCTTCTACTTATGGTTGAGGCTCGAGTATGAACTTATTAATGTCATTGTTCATGATTCTCTTTAGTTAGGTCATAAGCCACCATGTGGGCTCATATTTTTATTGACCTATGATTATGTTTAGCTATAAATATTTCAATTTTTTTCTAGAATCTTGAAAAATTTCCTCTTTACAATAAACATATTGTTGTAAGGGCAAGGAGGATAATTAAAAAATTTCTTCCCCTTGCTATACTTTAGGATGGTCATACAATATTTTAAGAGTCATGTAGCCATTTCATTTGTGATTAGATCCATAATAGGAATAAGAAAGTTACCTAAATACTAATAATAATAATAATAATAATCAATTCAATATAAGTATTAGATCCGTATAGTAATTGGATCATAACCCATTTGAGAATGGAAAGTTTTAGGATTTCCTCAACTATTTTGACACCCAGATGTTTTACCTCTTCCATGCAATCATATGATTTTGGTGTGGAAAGCTCTGACTTGTCAACTATCATGTGAATATTTCTTTTTTTACTTTGTTTTGCATGCCATCATAATGGATTGAGTTGGTTGAATGTAGCTTGAAGAGATTCAGCATGTTTGGGTGTGAAAGAGGACCATGCCTAGCATAAAAATACCCATCTGAGTGTGTTGGAACAATCCATTTGGTCGTATGAGTTGTAAAATGAAAGTTGCACCACTTTACAACTTTACACTGCTTGCATTTGATAACTTTTTTCTCAACTGAAAAGTTGTCACCACGAGAAAACACCTCTGAGATAGCAAAAAGTGAGAGAGGTTATTGTAGTGGATCCCAACATAATCTTGTAGTCTCATACAAAGAGGTTGTAAGCATCATGGTTTCTGAGTAATAACATGTCAAAGATTGTAGCCATTTTGCACTTTGGACTCTTAAGGGATTAAACTTATTTAATGTAGCTCAGAGTGATTGGGCGTGTTTGGGTGTGAAAGAGAACCATCCCTAGCATAAATGTAAATTTGGATGCATTGGAACAGTTCCTTTGGTCGTATGAGTTGGAGAACAAAAGTTGCACCACTTTGCAACTTTACACTACTTGCATTTGATAAATATTTCTTCAACTAAAAATTCATCACCATGGGAAAACACCTCCAAGATAACAAAAAATGAGAGAGATTATCATAGAGGGGCCCAATGCGATTTTGTGACCTCTGACAGAGAGTTTGTAAGTGTCATGGGTTTTGAGTAATAGCTTTTCAATTATTGCAGCGATTTTGCACTTTGGACTCTTAAGAGATTGAGCCAATTGAACATAGCTCCAAGTGATTCAACATGTTTGGGTGTGCAAGAGGAACATTCCTAGTGTACACATACCATTTTGGATGTGTTGGAATAGTTCGTTTGGTCACATGAGTTGTATACCACTTTGCAACTTTACATTGCTTGCATTTGAAAAAATTTTATTGAACTGAAAAGTCGTTACCATGAGAAAATGCCTCTAAAATAGAAAAAAATGAGAGAGGTTATTGTAGAGGGGCCCACAATTATCTCATAGCCTTAGATAGAGAGTTTTTATGTGTCACAGTTTCTTAGTAATATCCCATCAAAGATTGCAACCATTTTGCACTTTGGAATCTTAAGGGATTGAGTC
>VDFB02045307.1:0-24082 GCA_007258455.2 Sequoia sempervirens | reverse complement strand
AGAGAGGAATATGATGAAAGACTAATTAAATAATGATTTTGATTTATTTAATTAAAAGGTATGGTGTTAGATTAAATCAAATAAGGTTTTAATTTATTTAATTTAATGGATAGACTTTAGAGATTTAATCAAATAAATTGGTTATTTAATTAAATAGGGATAATTAGATCAGATGGATTGATTTAATTAACAAAGGAAAGTGACTTAATTAGACAAAATAATTTATTTAATTAAGAGATGAATATTGATGAATTTAATCAGATAAGGGAATTTGATTAAATGGTTAGACCGAGGGATGATTTAGGAAGAAACGATGTTAGTAAGTCAGGATCAGGTGCACAATGTCAATTAGTATATTTTTGATGTCTACAGACTCAGTTTGGAATTTTTAGCTCCAAAATGATAATAGCATTGCTATATTTCAAATTCCAAATTGCAACACCCGAAGGAATTTCAAATTGCAAATCGCAAATTGTGTCGCTATAGACATATGCATTGCGATTTAAACTTTGGAAACCCTAACCCTAATTTTCAAATTGGGAAGTGTGTCACTGTACACATATGCGTCACAATTTAAAATTGGAAACCCTAATTTCAAATCACCAACTACGTCACTAAAAATCATTTTAGCGTCGCTGATTCTCAAATGGGCATTGCTATATAGCGACGCCGCAAAATTTTAAATTTTAAAGTGCAATAAATGCATCAAAAAGTCAAATTTTAAATCAAGTTTTGAGTTACATACCAGTGGTCCTGAGCCTAGAATCTGCTGATAATCTCGAACTTGATCAGAAATGTGTCGAGGGAGCTCTCGTCGCGCCATTTGGTCATAGGGTTAGAGCTCAATCAACAAGAATTCTCTAAGGTGTGAATGCACAAATGAATTGAAAGTGCCCCTTCTTGGATTATTTGTGCTAAAAAATTTAGGGTTTTTTTGCCCTAATTTAACCTTAAAGCTAGAGTTTATCATCATTTTCACCAATTTTTCCAAACTAGAGCTTAAATTGCATCATTTTTTTGCGTTTTTGGCATAATTCTTGCATCCCAAATCCTTTTTGGACCCTTGGGGTAGCTTTTCACCTTTATCAAGAAATCAACTGAAAATTCAAAATTTCCGCCCGATTTCTTGAGGTGGAAGGGAATTGGCTTTATCCTTCCACTGGAGCATCTAAAAAATTAGATTTTTTTTTTTGATCTGAGTAGCAGTTTTAACTTGAAGAGCATCATTCTTTGAACCGAAGCAACATGTACCTCATTTCAAAGAGGGGAAAAATGTAGACACTAAAAAATGTCCTAAATGATATCATACACTCGAATCAGGTATACTAACATTATTTCCTCTCAAAACCATCCTCTTTTCGCTTAATTAATTGAATTAGTCTAGATAATTAATTAGTTGCATCATTTTCATCTATTAAACTAATTCATCAAATCGGATTAATTCACCACATTTCACGCTAACATTTCGTCTCATTAAATTAAATAAATCAAACTATTTAATTTAATTCCCTAAGTCTTCTTATTTAAATTAAATGTCATTTCACATTTCCCCCCTTTCATTAAATCATTTAATTTAATGAATATCACTTCAATTCTTCTAAAATTCCCCTAGTTGTGTGATTAAACCTTGTTTAATTAACAATTAATCTAATTTTCCTCTAAAAGGGGAATATTCCCATGGAGTATTCCTTACCCCATTTTTTGCACAATTAATACTTTGTTTTAATTTGCAAAATATCTTTTTTCCTCACCCATGAATATTCCAAAAATATTCTTTCTCCTCCAATTATTTGAAAAAGGGATATTCTCACTTGGCTTCTTGAGCAAGCTAAACTTGTGACTTCTTGAGCGAGTTACCTTGTGACTTGTGTGTGTAGGTCAAAATTGTGTTTGTTTGGAACAAATGGGAACCCTTGATTAAATCTCATCTTGCATTCTCACCATCCATGCCTCTTTTTTCTTTCATCCTTGACTGTTGATTGATTTGTTTGATCTCAACCCTCCATTTATCATTTTCTCTCTTATAAATATAACACTATTTGGAGACAAATGGATCCATCTTTCAATTTCAAACTTATGTTGTTGAATCACTCACACTTACACTCATACTTTACTCACATTTAGCATATTTTAGCTCATTTTTAGTTGCATATTGGTTTTAAGCTTCCATTAATGGCTTCCATGCATCCATCTTAGCTTGTTTATAAATTAGGGTTCGAATCTTTTAGATTAAATATCACTTAGATTAGCTTAGATTTTGCATACTTATATCATTTTTAGTATTAAATAATATTAATTTAGCTTGCATCATGTTCAATTTAGCATAAATCATGTTTTCATCCATCTATCACAACATTTTCATCGATTTTCTTTAATAGAATCGATTGAAACAAGCTCATTGATTACGAGATTGGGAAAGGGTCATTGTTCCACATCAACATGACACCAATTCCAAAATAGGATAAGTTTCAAATGGGGTATAATAGACATTTCAATGTTTTTATATTTAGAATGCTTCATTTCAATAAATGTTTAGTTTATCTTTAATTTGAATGATCTTGTTTGACGATTGAGTATTAGTGGCTATATTGTGCTTCGATTCATCATGGATCAAGTGTGATCAACCATACTAGTATCCTCGGTTGACAAAACCAATAATGGTTTCTTCTCACATAATTTTTATATATTGATGCTTGCTCATTTGGTGAAGGGGGGCTTTGGAGGGTTGGTAGTTGCATATCCAGATGTTGCTGGAATGATGTTGGAATATTGAGTTGCAAAATTTTGTATGTGCGAAGCCCATGTTGTATGTGAGCATATGAGCTCCATGATTATGTAATTCATTTTCAGATTTGAACTTAATATATGTTGCAGATTTGTCTTCCATTTCTATGTGTTTAAGTTAATTTTCTGCCTTCTTGCATAGAGTTGTATGTGTGTTTGTGATTAGATTTGAAAGGGAGAGTCTCCTTATTTCATTAGTGGTATTAGAGTAGGAGTTATAGAGTGTGCAGGTAGAGCACTAACTATGAGGTAGTTTGCACCAACACTTGTGGTGTGTGCGTGATTTGTGTGTAGAAAAATCTACATATGTGAGACAGTTTATACTTGAGACGATGGGATGGGTCATGAGGAGGCCTGTAAGAATTTTATTCTGGGAACAATATTGGGAAGAAGTATAAAATAAGAAGTGTCATGAAGAATTTGAAAATATCAAGGCCGAAGTAGATGTATTGAAAAATATGGTTAAGCACATGAGAGCATGGGATGAGAGATACAAGAAGAATTTTTTCATAAAAGAGGACAGCAAAGAGAAGATTAGAAATAAAGAGTGTTGTGACCCTTTGGTAGGGGTTGAATGTAAGGAAGAATATGTGGGGGCAGCCCACAAAAATGGAGAAGATAAGGAGGTGCAAGTTTCAATGATAGCATGTGAATGGAGTGCATTATGTGAAGTGGATGAAGAAGGTTTGCAATAAAAAATTGTGAACATGGATGGTCCTAAGTTTGATGAGAAAGTTGGTGAGGAAGAGGAAGATCTCTTGTTGAAAGAAGAGATGGAAATAATCAACAAGTTGTTGGAAGGACAAATGATGGATAAACATGAAGAGGAGTTTACAAAACTTGTCATTGGAGGTGAGAAGATGGATGTTGCAGCGAAGAATAAGGAAAAAGATGTTGGGGAAACGAACAAGAATGGGGTAAATTTTCATTTTGAATTTAGTTGTGATGATTCTATACCTTCTTTGTTGAAAGTAGAAGAGGATTCCAAGAAAGAAGAGAGTATGCAGATGGAATTTTTTAATTTCCATGGAGTAGCAATTGCAAATTTGTATAAGGATACAATAGATTTTGATTATTATTTGGATATAGAATTTGTAGAGGATCTTGCAAGTGAAACTTGGTGGAGGTGGTTGGTTTGTGGTGGGTTGAATCCCAAAAGAGTAGAGAGGAGAATCTATGGTATTAGGAGGAGGATGGTACATGGTGGATACAAGTCCACGAGAGGAGAGAGGAATGAAGTACAAAGTTGTTAGAGAAGGTGGTTGCTTGTTCCAACTAAGTGTTGGAAGAGGAGAAAGTAGAATAAATCAGAGGTACTGGTTCCAGTAATGGAGTTTTCCAAGGATTGCTTGCAATTTGAAATGGTGGTACTACCACTCAACTCCATTTTGTGAATCCATATTCACAAAATATTTCCTACCTTGGGTGTCTGATGTAGGAGTATCTAGGGTGTAAGGAAATCTTGCATCACCAAAAATATTTCTATTTTTTTAATTTTCAATAAGGGCTAAAGTGTGTGAGAAATAAATATTTTAATTTGCAACATTATAATTTTCCCTTGTGGTGATTTGAAGAGGTAATTTTTGAAGGAATTATGCTTTGATAAATGTTTCTAAAACATCTCCAAAGGGAATATGATTCTTGATAATTTAGTTACAAGAGGGGACCACTTTTCTTAAATGTTCTTGCATTATCATTTGTATGCCTTGCATGTATTTAGATATTGGCCACAAGCTTTGCATGTTGTTGCATGTCTGGGGTCGTATCCTTGAGACCCAGTCTCAGTAAAATAATCATAACTTTCTCATATGGAAACAAAATTACAAATTTCAAAATGATCTGAAAAGATGGAAATGAGGCTCACCAAACCCATAAACTATTTGAGGAAATTTTGACTAATGACTGAGCATTGATAAGTAGAAAGTTATGAGTTTCTTGGTGGTTTAGTGGAGGTTGTTTTGAGAAACCAATAGTGGTTTCTTCTCACACAATTTTTATATATTGATGCTTGCTCATTTGGTGAAGGGGGGGATTTGGAGAGTTGGTGGTCGCATATCTAGATGTTGTTGGAATGTTGAGTTGCAGATTTTTGTATGTGTGAAGTCCGTGTTGTATGTGAGCATATGAGCTCCATGATTATGTAATTCATTTTCAGATTTGAACTTAATATATGTTGTAGATTTCTCTTCCATTTCTATGTGTTTAAGTTAATTTTTTTCCTTCTTGCATAGAGTTGTATGTGTGTTTGTGATTAGATTTGAAAGGGAGTGTCTCCTTATTTCATCAAAATTTGTATATTGATGTGATCTCCTATGAAGAATTGAGCTTGATTGTATTGCTAAAACTAATACATTTTTTTTTTGATAAAAAGGGGGTAAAAACTTTATTGAAATCAATAAATTAACAATACATAAGGATCAGTGAGCCCATAAACTCCCACAAAGGAAAACTCAAAGCATCCAAAAAAATAAAAACCACCATCAAACAACCACCAACAACTTATCCCTCAATATCATCAACAATGACCCTCTCAAGATCCTAAACATTCTCAAGGGATAACTGTCTCCACCCCTCAATCCTCCAATCATCCTCATGCTCTAAAGCCCACTTAGCTAGATAGTCAACCACCCTATTCCATTCTTGTAGAATGTGGACAAAGGACACCACTTCCAATGTAGAGCACCTTTGCAAAATCTATCGAACCACCAATACAATCTGCCAATTAACCTCAACCACCCTTTGCTCAAGCAACATATTAACAATAATCTATGAATCTGATTCATAGATAATCTTACACCAACCCAAGGCACAAGCACGCTCAATAGCCTAGAGAATCACCAACCCTTCCATAAGGTTGTTAGAATGCTGCCCCTTATGGATGGAGAAAAGGAAAATGACCAAACCAGAATAGTCTCTACCAATTCCACCAATCCCAACCGACCTTGGGTTACCTCTAGAGGAACCGTCAGTATTAATCTTTAGAAAATCTGTCGGAAGAGGCAACCATCTTCCAACCCTTTGAACCTTCTTTTTTTCCCTCCTTCCTCTTCTGACACACACAGAGACAAAATTCAACCCATACAAGCCCAATCTATTCACAATCTCATTAACACTTCTTTCCAACAGAAAGGTCACTTCACATTTGGCTTCCATTGTCTCTTGGATCATACCAATAATTCTGTGCCAAACTTGTTGAGCCATCATCTTATCCCCACAAAAAATCCTATGATTCCTTTCCAACCAAAATTTTCAAAGGATGAACTTAGGACCAATGCTCCACATAATTTGGAGAAAAGAGGCCTGGGGGGGCCCTTCCTAGACTGCTCCAGAACTCAACAAGGGAAGACGCATGAACATGATGATGTTTCCAAACACCCCACCACCAATGCCAGAGTAGCATAGAATAAGAACAATGAAAAAATAAATGGGAAGAATCCTACTCACTGTAGTCAAATAAAACACACATAGAGGGACCCTGGAACCCCTGCTTATGAAGATTATCCCATGTCAAACATATATTCCAAGCCAGAGTCCACACAAAACTATTACACTTTTTCCATGAAAACTTGTTTCACACATGCTCCCACTAAGGGACCTCCACCCTTCCAAACTTACAAGACAACAACTCCTGATAACCACTAGCCACAATGAAATCACCCTTAGGATTCAAGCTCCAATGCAGAATATCCTTATCCCTAAGGGAGCTACATTATCTACCAACCAGAATATTTTGAAGCACAACACAATCCTCCTCCAACTTGAGAACAAGCCAATCACAGGGATCCTTCCACCTAGCCACCTCCACCTATCCACATGGATGAAAAATCTTAAAAGAACTCACCCTTGATCAACCAGCCTCCAAAAAGTGATGAGACAAAGTCACCAAATTAGGGTACTAATGCAGAATGGGGGAAAAACCATCCCAAGAATCAGACCAAAAGAGAGCCTCAACCCCCCTATTACATATCCAAAACATGCCCTCCTTGATCAACATAGCCCCTTTCTTAAGCATTCCCCAAATCACAGATACTTTCCCCACTAGAGGAAACCTGGGAAGCTCCTCCTTCCGAACCCCTGGAAGATACTTGTGAGATAAAATCTTGACCCATATATGATTCTGCTCCACACACCACCTCCAGTAAAGCTTTACAGCCAAAGCCAACCCTGACCAAGTCACCTGCCAGAATCTAAGGCCCCCAAACTGCCTCAGGCTACACACAACATCCCACTTAACCAGGCTCCACTTGGATGAGGAAAAGCTACTCGCCCATAGGAATTTTCTAGCCAGAGATTCCAAATCCTTCACAAACCCAGTTGGAGCCACCTGTAACATGCACCTATAAATAGGAAGAGCCTGCACCACAAACTTTAGTAGCTAAACATGACCAACAAAAGACAACCATTGATGAGTCCAATGATTAACCTTCACCCAAAACTTGTCCAAAATATTTTTCCATGATTTTCTGGGAAGTCTACCAACAGAGATAGGAATACCCAGATAAGTTAAAGGGAGAGAACCAATCTGGAACCTCAAGATATGATCAATCCTTTGTTGAATAAACCTCAGAGTATTAAAGAAGAAAATGGAGGATTTGTATTCATTAATCCTTTGAACAGATGTAGCAAGGTAGATATCCAAAGTCTTGCACAAATTCAAAGCTTCTCTAATCTTGGCCAGAACCATGAAGGCCGTATCATCCAAAAATTGCAAGTGAGATTGAGGAGGCACCACCTCCATCTCTGGATAAAACCCAACTCCACATTACATTTCACCAATCTACCCAGGCCTTCCGTAAGAAGAATAAATAAATAAGGAGAGAGAGGATCCCCTTGATGAAGACCCCTAGAAGCACTAAAAAGAGAGGAAGGATCATTGTTAATCAACACTAATAATGAAGTGGAGGTAACACAACACATCACCCACTGGATCCATTCCTCAACAAATCCAAAAGGAATAAGAATTTTTTGCAAAAAGGACCACCTCACTCTATCATATTCTTTCACCATATATAGCTTGATGAACATAGCCTTTTCTTTCAAGGATTCCATTGAATGAATGGTCTCAATAAAAATGACCACCCCACCTAGAATTTTATGATCCTCCACAAAACCACTTTGTTCCTAAAAGATAAGCCCTCTAAGCCATCGCTTCAGCCTTTCAACAATCAACTTGGAAATGATTTTATACACCACATTACAAAGAGAAATGGGTCAAAATTGACTCAAACAATCCGCCACCTCACATTTGGGAATGAGAGAAAGGATTGTAGAGTTTAAAGCCCACAACATCTGCTTGTTTCTTAGAGACTCATGAACCACCTCCAACAGGTCCAACTTAATGATATCCCAAAATTCTTGATAAAACTCAATTGGAAAAGCATCAGGGCTTGGGGCTTTCCCTTTCTTCATCTGGAAAATAATAGCCTCTAATTCCTCCAACGAGATATTACTCAAAAGATGCTCATTCATCTCCCTAGTGACCAAAGAGGTAATACAAGAAAGAACTTGGTTTTCTTCCGCCGAACCATCCTGAGAGTCCTCACAAAATAAAGAAACAAAGAACTACACAACTTCTCTAGACATATCCTGCACAAAATATAAATGCTCACCCATGTCATTCACTACAACAGGCATAGAATTCCCATGTCTCCTAGCCTTCATCGAGTTGAAGAAGAAAGTGGTGTTTCTGTCTCTCTCTCCTGTAACCACTCAACTCGAGCCTTCTGTTTCAATTAAATTTCCTCGCGCAACTTACACTCCTCCAAATCTTTCTAAGCCCAATAATCCTCCTTGAGTAAATCCTCTGAAAGGCAAAACTCCCATATCTCTCGAGTGATGACATCTAAGTCAGCTTGAGCAACAACCTTAACATGAAAAATATTTCCAAAGCACTACCTATTTAACCTGTTAAGTTGATATTTTACATATTGTAGCAGTTTAGAGGAGTACATGGTAGTGCCAAAAGCAGGTCTACCCCTCCTCCACCATTCAGCCATATGCACCTGCAAAGAAGAATCTCTTAACCACATAAGCTAGAACTTGAAAGAAGGGGACCGAGCAACCCGAGTTGAAGTACTAAAAAACTTAATAGGCTAGTGATTCGAACCCCTCCAGTCCAAAATATCAGAGTAAAAAGATAACCCTCCACCAACCCAAAAACAAGACACCAATAATTGATCAAGTCTCTCAACAATACAACTCTCCCCCAATCTCCTATTGCTCCAACTAAACTACCCATTCTGAGGCTTAATATCAACTAGATTCAATGTAGAGATGCTATCATGAAAAAGGAAAGCAGAGGGATCCAATCTTGCAATACCACCCTTCTTATCCAACTCAATAATGGCATTGAAATCACCTACAACAATCCAAGGGAACAAAGGAGCAAGGATCTAAACATAACTAATATGAGACCATAATAGTTGCTTACCAGGAAAATCAATAGGCATGTAGATGTTTGAGAGAAGAATAGTTTCCCCCAACTCCAAACTTGAAACAACCATAGAGATGGAAGACTTGGAGGACACCCACCAAAGAGGATGAATATTCAATAGATTCCATAGGCAAGCCACCCCCCTAAATTACCATGAACCCCAATGCATTGGAAATTGCCCCTCGCCCACAACTTAGGCAACAAACCAATCATACCTTCAATAGTTAACTTAGTCTCCTATAAAAAAAGAACATCACGAGATGAGTTCTCAACAAATCACAAACAATTTTTTGTCGAGGGCCATTGTTGAAGCCCCTTACATTCCAAGAGAGGACAATAATTTTGGAGGGTTAGAGAAATGGGAATCCAGGGTCTTTATAGACCCAGACTCCACCAAAGACTCCCCCATCAACTTTATTTTCTCCAAATATTTCTTTCTCCCAAATTTAGAAGACTTCTCTGCCACCCCTTTCTTTAGGTTTTTCTGAAGAATTCTTGACAAAGGAGAAGCCTCACTACCTTTTACTGAGTCTGCCCCCACTTTCACCAAAGGAGTGGAGATATCTCCCTCCCCCATCTTCATATCCACAATAGTCTGAGACCTTCCATGAACCACCATACTCAGATCCATTTCCAATTTTACAACCCCAGTCTCTCGAGAAGTCTAGTTGTAATCTGGAATAATTCCTTCCTAAACCCCTTTTGAAACACCCTAATCCAAAAAAAACATTCCTAGATTAACCTCCTGTTGACCAAGATCATCTAGCACCTCAAATATGTTAAAGTACTGACCATAGGCCCTACTGGCAGCCAACACACCCAACCCCACACCTCTCCAAATGCCCCAGCCCTAGATCGCACCTTTACCAATAGTAAGCTCGACACCCAACGTACCACCGAGCACATGCAAGAAGAGGAACAACCTCATGTAGGCCTCAACCTGCACCAGGCGACAAAACCCAACTGTGACACCATCTCCAATTCTTGAAGTCAAAAATTTTGGAGATCCTTCGCTAAAACTAATACATTGATTTGAGATTTGGAGGCTAATTTTTTTATTGAAATATTTTTTCTCTTGGTATACATTATGTCACTTATTGTGTGCACATTCTTATTATTTTTGTTTAAAATTGTATATTTTCTTTATTACTTCCATCATCTTAGATTAATTGTGGAAATTTAATTTGACCTCCCTTTCAATTTGAGTCTAAAATTAACCAATCAATTTTGAGTCTAGTAACTATGGGGTATACATATGTAGAGGAGAAAAGTGCATCCTTCTTTATTTTCTTGATTTTTTAGGTTAGCCTTATTTGTAGATGTGTCAAATTGGTACTCAATTTGAGCTATTCAGGTTCAAAGAGTTGATAGAACCTAGGAAACACTTTTCCATCTCTTCAATTTATCTTCCATGTATGTGTACTAGTTATCATCCATTTACAAGTCTTGGATTGGATTGTCAATGTAATTTTGTTCCTTGGATTGGATCATTCATACAATCACCTCCACCTAAATTTAATTCATTTTCTACTTATTTGAGCTAGAATTATTTTTTTAAAATTGACCATTTCCCATTAGCTTGCATACCAAAGTGTTTAAATAGAGGTTTGTGCTATCATATTCAAAGATATGTTTGATCTAGAGAAATAAAGCATAAGCATTGTCAATCACAGGCTTACACCAAGATTCAATAACAAATATTACATTGATTTACATTTTAGGTATGCATAAATAACTTCAATCATACAAACAACAATAGGGATTTGACCAAAAGGTACAAGGAATTATCAATTTCCAACTCTTGCATAGTAGAATCCCAAAGCTGTTACTCAACATGACATCCTCATTCAAAATTCTAGTAAGGAAAATTAGATTACAAGTTTTACATATGTGAATGATGGGATTGTGGTTTGAAGGACAAGATCAAAAGAATAGGTCAAGATCATGGATTCAATTTTTTCCTAGATCACATAATAGCATAATCTATTCCATTACAATTCTTTATTCATCATTTTAATCTTTATTTTAGTACACCATCAACATTAAGTGTTGCTCATTAGTTAACATGACATAATGAGATAGCTAAGCTACATCTTCTCTCCTCTTTCAATTACACATTGACAATTACACATTGACAATTACATGCCATGACTCAAATCCTTATATCTAGGTGGATGTGAATAATGCAATTAATTTATTCATATGATTAGCATTCTAATGGTAAAAAATATATATTTTTGTAGGGTGTGTTTTATTTCCCTTCAATATGTATGCTTGTGTAAATATATCCACATACATATATGTATATGTGTATACAAACTTATTGCATATCATTATATAGGTGTGTAAAAGGCCCTCACTTATTCCACCCCTCTACCCCCTCTACGTGTTCTTGCACTCTATCCTCTCCACCTCCTCCAACTACACACATATATTGTACACACACATACATGTAGATACACATAATAAGGGATATTTGAGTAAGTTTACTTTCTAATGTGTTGTATGGAATAAGAAAAAGGACCATAATTTGCAAGGAAGAGATAAAAAGTTGACGAATATCTTTAGTTCCACATACATTGTTTTGATTATATGGGAAAAATAGGTTTTGAAGGGAAGTTCCACATACATTGATATCCTTTTTCATTTTTAATATTTCATTAGTTATCCATTAATTATTTTAATTATTAAAAAATTATTACACAAAAATGTGTAACCTATAACAAAAAAAAGAGATGGAGTGTAATGGTGTGATCATGTTAATAAAAAATATGTGGATCCGACATTTGTATTTTAAATACAAACACCAAATTTTTAAATATATATTAATGTAGAAAAAAACACACACACACACTAGCATATATATTTTAAATAAATCTATCTAAAGATGTCAAGAGATATCAATCTTGAGGTGCTTATATTGATATATCTTGACATTCTTGAGTTAGATGTAATTGAGATATATATGCTAGTTTCAGATATACATATTTACATATTATTTCATCATTTGAAGTTGTTATGAATTATCCATATTAAAATTTATATAATTGTGAAAATTCCTTTAATTATAGTTTAGATTAATATAAGAATGCATTTATCTTTTCGATATTTATTTAGATATTATTTTTTAATATCTATCTAAACTACTACATACACAAACACATACATAGATAAGCAATAAATAAGAAAAAAAACATATTAACACTACTTATTTTAACTTTTAGTTATATACTGTTTTATTTTAGACATTATTTACTTTATATTTCATTGAAAACTATTTTATTTTACAACAATAATGTAATAAACTACAAAAAATATGCTCAATTTTAAAAAATAACTTCATAATTTACTTCAAAAGTTTTTTTATTCTTACATGAGCATCACTTTTAATGTCTATCTAAATTACTAAATATATGCACATATAAATAGGTAAATAGATAGATAAGAAAAGACACAATGACTATTATATTTTAATATTTACTTAAAAAATATTTTACTTCACACATTATTTATTTTGAAGAGTATATTTTTTCTCACTTATCAATTGCTTTTATTATTATAAGACATCAACAATAGTTGTTTATTATTAAATATTAATAATTTGATATGTAAATAGGTGCCAAATTTAAGGGTTTTTTGTTAACATATTCACATCATTACTATTAACCCATTGGTACCACTACAATTATTCCTCTCAACATAATGATTAATTTATAGCCTTTAAAATTCAAACCAAAACACAAAAATAATTACTTAGAGTAGAGAAGATTGTAGCTTTGCAAGATAAAAATCAATGTTAAAGTATGCGAGAACAATAACTTAGCATGGAAAAGTGTAGCCCAAGATGTGAAGGGAGTGAAAGAGACATCGAACACACTATATTTTTTCAAGACAACACCACCTTGTATATGCATGTCTAACAAAAGGTGGAGGAATAACACACAAAGACAAGCATAACACTCATTTATTACAATAGTACAATCCACATATCTAGTCCACCATTGTAGAGTTACCCCATCCCTATCTATTCAAGACATAAGTAATAATTTATTTATTGTAATTCTTTTATAACATCCATTTTAACCAACCAATGAAGAATTGGATTATGAACAAGTTTCACAACTCCCTAATTGTCACAAAATAGATATGTAGCTTATTTCTTAGGCACATTTAGATGCAACATAATCATAATATTTCACAAATAGTTCCATATGTAGTGTGATATGTTACTTCTATGGAAGAGAAAATAATAATTGTTTGATTTTTACTCATTTGTGATATTAAATGAGATCCCAAGAAGAAAACAAATCCTAAATTAGGCTTCTTGTCATTCAAAAAACCTTCTAGTTTGCATATGTTCAAATTCTTTTCATTTTATTTATATTATAGGATATACTCAAAATTACTATGGATATACCTTAATTTTTTTCTTTTCAATGTGAGCCTTTAGTTCATGCATAAAATTTGAAATTTAATTGAAAACATAGTCAATATTTGGCATGGTGAAGTTTAGGTAAATGAGACTCTCAATTAGTTGGTGAAAGTTGCATTCGACTAAGGTGATGTATCATGTCTAGAAAGTTGCAATCTTGTCTCCATTATTGTCAACATGGATTTGCAATCTTTCATCCTAAATTTATCAAGCAACGAGTTTATTTTATTTAAGCTACAAACATCTAATTATTTTTTGCTACGTTTTAGTTTGATGGTAATGTAGTAGCCCAATATATGTAATGTCAATCTATCATTTGTGCTTATTTTCTATTGCTTCATCAATTTGAAGAACTCTCAATGATGACTATCATTGACATAATATCAAAATCACAATCTTCCCCTTACTTTTTGAAGTAGAGATTGAGATCATATGAATTCCTAGTGAATCCACGATTAAGAGATGCTCATTGGTCTTGATATACTAGGATTGGGGAGTTTGTTTTAGATTGTAGAGAGATTTCACAACTTTGTACAATTTTTGTTGTTATCTAGGTGCAATATACCATTTAGGTTGAGTCATATATAATTATTTGAGACCTCCTTTGAGGTGGGAACTTTTCACATCTATTTTATGAAGCTACCTTGAATTGTATTATCATTGCTAAAACCATCATGATAGTCTTCATCTCTACAATGTTTGAATATATTTCTTCATAGTCAATGCCTTCTTTCTATGTATATCCCTTAGCCACAAGAAGGGCATCGTACTTGTTAATGCTACCATATTCTTTGAATTTTATTTTGAAAACATATTTATATATATTAGATTTTTTCTTTGGTGGAAGATCAACAAGTTCCAAAGTGTTGTTTCTCATTAATGTTGCATATTTTGCATTCATGACATAATACAAAGGTTGTGAATGAAGATCCTACTTTATTATTTTTGGTTTTGTAGTGTCACATAATTGCACCCTGTGGCAATTTCACACTTGCACATTTAGCTCGTTGCATTTATGACACCTCACCGCATTAATGAAAAAACCTTATGAATTGGAATTTTATGATTTCAATTTCATAAGGGATAATGATGAAGTGTTAGCAATCTGCCACCTGATTTCTTGTAAATTTTTGAGTTGGATGCCTGCGTGACATGCAAATGTCTATGTGGTGTGCAAGCATCCTTGAAATTTCTAAGTTTCAAATGAGGGAATCCTGTGAGCTTCTCCTATGACATGTGTTATTTTGATGGAATTGGAAACCTCACAAAACTCCTCTTTTCTCTCATTCTCTCATTCATTCTCACTCTCTCTCACTTTCTCTCACCTTCTTGCTCTATTCTCTTCTACATCTCTTCTTTGTAGCAAAGCTCTGCCAAATTCATGTCCTGTCAACAACCAAGGTTCTCTTGCAAGAAAATAATTCCTCATCTTTTAATCTGAGAGGGAGCCATAGATTGTTGGTAACACTCTCTTGTTGCTTTGTCTTGTATATTTGTAATATATACTTTTCTTTTCTATTTTACTCATGATAGGGGTTCTCCTCCATAGCGGGGTTTGTTTCTATCACATGTCTCATCTATTATATTTAATGTCTCATCTATTTTCTATCTATCTAGCTATCTGTGGAGGTGGAAACACCAAAATAGGGGTTTGATTGAGGCAAGCCCCAAAATAGTCCCAAATTTTTTTCTCATCCTCATTATGTGTAGGTTTTCAAACTTGAAGAGTTGGGCACTTGCAAGTTTTGGGTTTTTAGCTCCTGGTTTGATAGGGACCAAAATGTGAGGCACACACATCCTTGTAGTGCACTGCAGTCCATTGGTCATGACTCTATCCTCTTGGGGAAGAATTTGTAAGTCTTCATCTTTTGGTTTCTATAATCAATACTTTGTAATTCTTTCCTAAATTTTGTTAATTTTTAGTTTTGTTATTCTAGCTTAGTACTTCATTTAATTAAGTTATCACAATAATTTTTTTATTTTGTATCTTGTCACTTGAGCTTGTACTTTGAGGTAATCAAGGGCTATTCACTCCCTGTAGAATCTTCCTTGTCCTAGTACTCAAGAGTAGTGAATCCCCTCCATTACATTTTGGTGAACCCGACATGAAGCAAATAATGTCATATTTTTTTCTTAAAAATTTTAATGCTTTTGATAATGTCTTTTCTAAGGAAGATTTTGATATGTTGGATGATACCCTAATTGATTTATTAGAGGCATCTCCTTCTATTTGTAGATCTGTTGAACAAACTTTTTCATCACAACCATCTTCTTCTTCTTTGCAAGTCGAAGAGTCCATGAATGTAGTTGTGATCTTTGTAGCTCCTCAAAGACCTAAGATACCTGTCATTAATGTGACTCCAATTAGCCCATCTCATAGAAGAATTCATTCTATTTGTGGGGTTCTAGTCACTATTGACTCCTTGGACATTTACACAAGATTCTTGCAATCTACAACTTCCTCCTATAAAGTTGTAGCTCATACTTACAACAATAGAAGGAATAAGAATAAATAAATCAACCTACTTATTTACCACCTTCTCAACCAATCATTCCTCAAGCACCTAAACTTGTAGCTAAAGCACCTAGTGAGTATGATCTTGTCGAACAACTTTATGTTACTCCTGCCAAGATCTCACTATGGTATTTTCTTTAGACTACCTTGATTTATCAAGGTATGCTTCAAGAAGACTTGCAAAAGATTCTCTTACCTTCTTCCACTAGGTCAATGAATGTTAATGCTTTGATGACTCATATTCGTGTGGACTCACTGAATATTATGTTCTATCTGCAGGAACTCCTGCCTTTAGAAGTACAAAAGTAAGCAAATCCTTTGGTGATAATAGTCAACATTAATAAATCAATATTAGGTGTGCTCTCATTGACACCGATTCGACTCTCAATGTATGTAGCATTGACTTATTACCTAAGATTAAGATTGATTCATCTTCTATTGCTTCTTTTTTTTACATTCATGGATTTGATAATGTTGGTCAACACACCCTAGGCACAATAATCTTTCCTTTGAGGTTGGGACTTGTTACCCTACCCACCTTGGTTTATGTTATGTCAGGTCCTTTAACTTATAAAATTCTCCTGGGAAGACCTTGGATTCATGCTTTGCGAGCAATAACTTCTACTTTGCACCATTGTATAAAATTTGTTGCAAATAATGAAGTAATTACAATCAAGGTTGACCTTGATGCTATACACCTTTGTGAAATGATAGCTGTTGGTCAGACCTCAACTACTTCTACTCTTAAAAATTGCATTCCTTCATTATATTTTAATGCATTAACATCCTCATCAATAGTGCTTGTTTCAAAGGTTGCTTTTGAGATGCATGTCCCTAAGGAAGATAATCCCAAAGCAGAGAATCCTAAGTCTACACCTTCTACTTCTTTTGAATCGAATAAATGTCTAGGTGATGATTGGGGTTCCTTGGACTTTACTGAATTTTTTATCGGGTATTACAAAGTGGATCCTATCCACCTAAACATTCTTATGATCTCATACACCTCTATCAAGAAAGCTGATTGTTCTCCCATTGAGGAAGACAATTATGCTCTTGCTAAGGAGGATGATTATACCCCTATTAAGGCAAATAATCATGCTTCTAGTAAAGAGGATAATGCTAGTGTTTCCGTTAAGAAGGATGATTATGATCCTATAGAGGAGTATGATACCCATTGCTGGAATGATTCTCTTTACATTGATCCTCCTTCTCAAGAATTGCAAACATGAACTATGCCCTGGTTTCAACCTTCTTTCTAAATATGGTTATGGACGTAAAGGTTGTGGGCATAATGAACAAGGAATTCAAGTCCCCATAGAGTTTGATCTTCGTGAGCGTAACATGGGACTTGGATACAATCATTATAAACTGAGGTCCAAGAGGAAACCATGGTTGAGTGTTAACATAATCTCCACTAAACCTCTTAGACTAGTTCATCCTAAATTAATTGAATGTAAAGTATACTCTAACTAAGTTCCTCTAGATGTCTTCTCTTCAGGGGAAGCATTGGAAGAATTTTTAGGTGTCTACTCTCATTTACCTTCTTATCACCATAAATAATGATTTCCTTATCACTTGAACAAGCAAGCATACTTTGGAGAATCCATTATGAACATTGATGAGAAGGGCCCTCTTTCTAATGTGGACGATGATGTTCCTATATCTCATCTTGAAGACCGTAGTACTCTCCTTAAAGGGGATACTGCCAATGTTTTCATGGATCCTAAGTCTTCTAAAAAAGTGATTAAGATTGGAAAATTCATTTCTTTAGAAGAATCTAAATAACATCATGATTTACTACATGCTCATCTTGATATCTTCACTTGATCATATGAGGACATGCTCGGTATTGACGAATCTGTGGTGGTTCACAATATCATTCTATGTCCCGATGCTAAGCCTATTAAACAAAATATCTAAAAGATGACTCCCAAGTTTTCCCTATTAGTCAAGACTAAGATAGAGAAGCTTTTAAAAGATGCTTTATCCATTCCATTGAATATTCACCTTGGATATCAAATGTCATTAGCAAGCCTGATGGTTGTATCAAATTTGTATTATTTTTGTGATCTCAATAAGACTTCTCTTAAGGATGATTTTTTGTTGCCTAATATTGATATGATTGTAGAATTGACTGTAGGCCATGCCTTATTGTCCTTCATGGATGGATTCTCAAGCTATAACCAGATTGATATTAACCTAAAAGATCAATATAAGATAACCTTCACTACCCCTTGGGGTACCTTCTGTTATGTAGTCATACCATTTGGGTTAAAGAATGCTAGATCAACTTACCAATGTACGATGACTCTTATCTTTCATGAATTTATTCATAAGATCCTAGAAGATTACATTGATGATATTTTAGGTAAGTCTACAACTCATCACTTGATCACATTGAAAATCTTTGTCTTATCTTTGAAAGGATTCGATTCTATAAGATGAGACTAAATCCTCTTAAGTGTGTCTTTGGCATGGATGCCTACAAGCTTTTAGGATTCATTGTCTCTTACCGTGGAATTGAAGTCGGTAAAAATAAAATGAATGTGATTGTTAACATGTTTCCTCCTACAAACATCTCTCAACTATGTAGTTTGCAAGGGAAGATTCAGGAAATTTGTAGATTCATGTCTTAGTTGGCTGATCACACTCTTTCCTTGACACGTTTATTGAAGAAAGATGTCCACTTTTAGTGGGATGATGAGTGTGAAAAAGCTTTTGAGTTAATCACAAGTTAGTTGGCCAATCCTCTTGTAAGAGAGGGGGACCATCGCATGCAAGACCCTAGGTCACAGAGGGTCAAGATGCAAGAGGATGCCCTAACTTACCTCAGCTAAGTGCAATTTTTAGAGTATGAGGATGAGAATGATGAGGACTATGATGTCTTGTGATCACTCTGCAATCCCGAGTTTTAAGATTGGGGCTAGGCAAGTTAGTTTTTAGGTTCAACTCTGTGCCTCAAGGAGCTCTCTGCTCGAGGACATCAACGTAGACTCTGGACATCAGCGCAACGTGTTGGCATCTCAAAAGTGCGTTGTAGTCCATATGGTCAAACAACAGAGACAAGGTTGAACTCACCAAAATGACTAACAACCTAGCTACTCAACTAAAAGGCTAGAATGTAACAAGTAAATAAACAATGTATTCTCTAATATTGTAAAGTAAAAAAGTGAATGTAAGGAGAGTAAGAAGGATCTCACCAAGGAATTCATTTGCTAGTTGATATTTTGAAGAGCACACTCACCTGCACACAGAAAGAGGGAAAATGTTGGGTGGCTGTATAGGGGCCTACCTCAGTCAAACCCCCGTTTAGGTGTTTCCACCTCCACAAACAACCAAGGAAATGAGATAAAGAAGCAATAAAGTAAAGAGAATACAAACACTACAAAGTAGTACTATGCTACTCAACCAAGTGATAGAGGAGAGGAGAGGGAAGCTTACCACCTCCACCAAGAGCACTCAAGGATGCTTGGGGGAGAAATGAGAGGAACTCAATCCTCTGCTGCAATGGTGTGGTCCCAAACGTGCTCTACCGAAGTGACGAAGTGGAGCTTTTGTTGCAATGGAATGCTTGGATGATTGGAGTGAGTGAAAATGAGCTTGAGAGTGAATGTGAGAGTGCAAGAATGGAAACTTGATGTGATCAAGAGTTTTGAAGAGTTGTCAAGAAGTTGAAATGCAAGTTGAAAGAGTGAATATGAAGGAATGAGGAAGAAAATGACCATATTCAGGTTGGTTGGCTGAAGGAGGCGTTACAAATTCACTACCAATGATAAGAGTAACGCCTCTGCTGGCTCAGCCACAAGAATCTACCAAGGATGTAAGCGTGCCACGCAGACATCTGCACACTGTGCATGCATCCCCAACAGAAACACCTCCACCGACACACAAAACAGGTGCCATGTGGACTACCATCAGTGGGATTAAGTGGAATTAAGCCTCCAAACTTGGTTTTCTAAGGTGGATAAAGGAAAAAAGGGGAATTGCACATAAGGTGCAAATTTGCTCTTAGACACCTCCTACCTTAATGCCAATTGTGTAGGATAGACCCTTTTTGATTTATATCTCCGCATCACTCATTCCCTAATAACTTTATTATCTCAACATGATTAGATGATGGTAAAGAAAGAGTGATCTACTGCATCAATTGTATTCTAGTTGATTATGAAACTCATTAGTATGCTATGGAGAAATAGTGTCTTGCTCTCTTCTTTTCCATGCAAAAGCTATGCCACTATCTTCTTCATGCAGAAACCCATGTTATTGTGAAAAGTGATCATCTTAAACATTTGTTCACTAGAACCGATCTTTCTAGAAGATTGGCGAAATGGGAATTCTCTCTGAGTTTGACATCAAGTTCATAACTTAGAAAGAAATTAAAGGTCAATATATTTTTGACCAATTGGAAAAATCTCCCTCATCTCACTCTTTCCCTAAGCTAGATTTATTTTTGGATGAAAACTTCTTTGTAGTAGACCATGAACCTATATGGGATATGCACTTCAATGGATTGAGATGTCAAGCTATCTTTGAGGTAGGTGTAGTTTTAATCTCACTCGAAGGAAAGATAATTCCTCTATCCTTTCAATTGGAATTTCATTGCACTAACAACATCACTAAGTATGAAGCCCTTATTGCTAGCTTGTTGGCCACGATGACATTAAACATTAAACATCTTCACATTCATGATGATTCTAAGCTTATTGTAAATCAAATTATAGGAACGAATCAAGCTAAGTAGAATAAGCTATCTTAGTATTGGGATTTGGCTTTATCCTTGCTTGATTGTTTCTATTCTTTCATAATAAACAATGCTCCTCTAGGAGAGAAAATTGACACATAGATGCAATAGTGAGTGCAACCTCCCTTGTATCTTTAGATGATGGTATAGAATAATACCACTTTGTGGTTTACATTCTCTGCTCTCCTATTGTCTTAAATCAACCTAAAACTGACTTTCTAGTGTGTGCTCATGTAGACTCAAGGGAATGGTATTCTCAAATTTATAATTATCTAAAGACTAGAATTTTTTTGATGTGACTAAAAACACTCGCACTCAAATATGAAAAATTTCAGTCTGATATGTTATACTATTTGATGTTCTTTATTGAAAGTATTATAATGGTATTATTCTTTGGTGTCTCACTAAGGCTGAAATACCCCTTTCCCTTTGAGAAGCCCATTTTGGTAGTAAATCCTTGTTGCATAAATTGATTCACATGGGATACTTTTAGTAGACAATGGAGTAGTATTCCTTTGCCTTTTTCAATAAGTGTCCTCAATGTCAACAACATAGCAATCTCATTTGGGCTCTTGCATAAGAGCTTCAAAATTAGACCTCTCATTGGCCATTTGCAAAATGTGGGTTGGATATTATTGGAAAAATATCACCTCCTTCTTATAGACATACTTTCATCATCACCGCTACCGTTTACTTTATGAAATGGGTTGAAGCTATTCCACTTGGATCCAAAAATGTTGAAGCAATCTGTAGCTTTCTTCTAAATAATATCATTGCTCATTTTGGATTGCCTTCCACCCTTATTTCTGACAATGGTACTTCATTTAAGAACAAAGAGGTGAAGAAATTCTTGGAAAAATTTCATATTCAACATAGATTTTCTACACCATAATATCCTCAGTCTAATGGTCAAGTTGAAGTGTCTAATAAAACTCTTGAGCTGATTCTCCAAAAAATAGTGAATAAACATGGTAAATATTGGCATAGTCAATTAACATATGCCTTGTGGGCCTATAGCACGAGTGTTCATATGGCTATTGGGACAACATCATATAACCTCATGTATGGTGTTGAGATTATTATGAATTTAGAGTTGGAAATTCCATATTTTTGAGTTTCCCTTAAAGGTTTGATTGATGATGACACTTATCATGTTGATTTTTTGTATCAGCTTGAGTTACTTGATGAGCACCGATTGTAGGCCCTCGAACATCTCCAAGCTTATAAAATATCCATTTCTAAACATTATAAATTACAATCAAGGTGTTCTCTCTTGAAATTTAAAGGTAGGTGATCTCATTCTCCATGAGAATAAGAGAAATGTAAATGTGCCACCTCATCAAAAGGGGAAGTTCAACCCTAACTGGTTAGGCCCTTACATAATCATCTTTTTGTATGGTTCTAGTGGATATGAACTGTCATCTATGGATGGAACGCCTCTTAAATAACCCGTCAATGCAATGCATCTTTGTCGATACTATGCATAGTGTCTATGTGGAATACACATGATGCTCATCCCTCAGGGATTGTAGTTCATTATGCTAGGAAATTTATTCATTAACACATTACATCTACATTTTGTGTTATGATGTTAACACGTGTATGCGATTAATTTCTTTAATCAAGAATTATATATACATATGTTTTATTATGTTGTGTATTCATGCATTGTATCTAATTAAGTCTCTTGGTTAGGCAATTAGAATCATTGTATTTAATTAAGCATAAATCTAATGTGTGTTTATTAGATCATGATAGCATCTAATCTAAACATACATTGATAAACATGAATCCATCACATGATCATACATGAAAGTAAAAGTACACATAAGAACACCGTGATACTGCACAAAATCTCATATATATATATATATCAAAATGTCATGTACATGTATCACACCACTGTATCAAAATATGGTGACTATATATTTGTTTATTTTTATACATCAAAATAATGCTATAAAAAATAATGATCCAATATACAAAAAATGGCATGCAAAATGAGGCCTCTAGCCCCTGGGTGCATGGTTCCCTAAGACCTGTAGCATAGGCGATGGTGGTGGAGGACCTAGATGGACACGTATTAATGTGACCGATGAGACCACACAATGAACATGCTCTATGCTCATAGCCCTTAGACCTCTCCTCTCAACTTGACCACCTCCTCTTGTAGCTCAAACTCCCACTCATGGGCCTATCATAGCTCCTCCTAGAGTTGCTACACTTGGGGACTAGCATCTAGCCTCATTTTCTCCACTTTCCTATTGAGATCATGGATTTGGCTCTATAGGGAATCATGTGTCACTAAAAAACTCTTTTCCTACATCACAAATTAATCTCACTCATCTAGTGTAGCATGAATCTTTGTTGATCGCTAATCTTGCTACCAGTCATAGTGGAAAAGTTAGTGATCATTTGGATGGCCTCCATGTGTACCTTCTCGTAGGCTATCCTTTGCTATGCTACATGCTTGAAAAGGTGGTCATGTCACCCTGCTAAACCTAGCCTTGTAGGCATCTAGGATGCTCCCCTAGATCTACATGGCTACGGCCACCTATGTTATGCATCACCCAATGAAGGAGATCCACTCCTGTGTGTCCACTGCAACCAGTGAGTAAGTCAAAACTATTAGTACTAGAACATATTAAAATATATACATATAATGAGAGTAAAAATGAAATTAAAGCACTGAAAGGAAACATGCATCACATTCATACCTGGGTCCCCATCTTGCCAGAGTGGATTAGGGGAGTGCTAAACTTGGCCTTGCTACTACTGCTACTATAGGAGGTGTGCTTACCTAGCCTTAAGGTGGGGTTGATGAGATTAGGACTAGTGTTGGAGGTGATAATATCATCCATCGTCGCCTTGATCTCTTTTCCACTTTTCCCATCGTCACCTCGTCCTCCTCCTAGTTGTTGTTGTAGAGATCCTTGCCCTTTGGCCCTTGTGCACCAGAATTTCCTATGAGGGAATTTGTCAATAAAATTGAGGCTAGGTCGACAGTCACCCACCACATGGTAAAATTGTGGATGACATTGATGTTGTCAATCGCAAGAGCGGGAGGTTGGTCATCATTATCTATCTCACTATCACTAACAATGACATCTACAATGGTTGTATGAGGATGATCATCTACTCATAATACACTCCACACATATCAAACATACATGGTAG
>VDFB02045306.1:0-32749 GCA_007258455.2 Sequoia sempervirens | reverse complement strand
TTCCAAGAGTGCATGACTTAACCAAATTTATATGAGGCTGAGAAAGAAATATTTCAAAAAAATCAGTGTATTGGTTTTCATAGAAACAATTACTACCTTTTGCCAACTAAGCTCATGTTTTATCATAGGGCTGCCATGGCTATTTTTTAGCTTAAACTTTGCCTACGCCAACACTTTTGCCTATGGTGATTTCAAAGAATAAAATATAGTGCTGCTAAAGGATGCTTCCATATAGTCTCATCGGGAGGTCACAATGCCCAATCAAATCTGACATTCAATAGATCGTGTTCTACACCCCAACCCCATCAAAATAAAAGGCAACAATAATTCAATTTTACCCTTCAACACTACCTTTGTTATGTCCACTATTGTTCCATCTATGGGTATGAACGACAATGGGATGGCTTTCATCATGGTTCCCAATAAGTCAGTCGTGGAGTCAAAGATTCCCAGTACCTTGGACTCACCTCGCCTAAAACAATGTTGGAAGAAAGTTTCTAATTTCTCCCTCCGTAATTTCCTATAGTTTGTAGTTTCCGCAGTCCATAATTTTTGCTATCTTGAATCAGCTACATTAGTCTTCTGTTGTTTTCATCCATTTCTATTATCATTATTGATAGATTGTGTTCATCTATTTAAACCAGCTACTATAGCATTTTGGTGATGAACCAAGTTAATGAATAAAAGTTTGTTTTGCCTATTTTATATTTTGTCTTTGCTCTTTCTATCAGATTGGTATTAGAGCTAGATGATCAGGGATGAAGATTTCAAAAGATTGAAAGCTACTAATAGAGATAAGGAAAATGTGTGATCATTGTTGAAGCTATTGTGTGTGTTGAAGTTGCTAAGTATTGGAGTCATTTATACATCATAGTCTTTTTGTATTTTCTTGAAACTCTTTTATGGATTTGATATAAAGAAATTATTTGAAAGGATTTTTTGTTGAAAAATAAGATAAGTGCATATCAGAAAGGGGAGATAACATCATGGCATCCAGTAGTAATTTAACTCAGCCCCAAATTCCAATATTTGTAGGTAAAAATTATGATACATGGGCAATAAAAATGAGGAAATTATTTTGTTCAAAATGGGTTTGTAGAACCTCAAGATTTGTCTACTTTGTCACAAACACAAAAAGATGATTTTAAGGAAAAGAAAAAGAAAGATTCTAAAGCTTTGTTTCTTATTCAACAAGCAATGGATGAAACTTTGTTTTCTAGAATTTCTAATGTAACTAGTTCTAAGCAAGCTTGGGAAATCTTAGAAAATTCATACCGAGGGAGAACTAAAGTAAAAGTTGCAAAATTACAGATTTTAAGGAGGAATTTTGAAAATATTTAAATGATTTCATCAGAATATGTAGATCAAATTTTTAGTAATGTAATAAATATTGTAAATCAAATGAAGATACATGGTGAAAATATATTTGATCGAGAGGTGATAGAAAAGGTTCTTAGAATCCTTCCTAACAAATTTGATGCAATAGTGGTTGCAATTGAAGAATCAAAAGATTTATCTCAAATGTCAACAGATGAATTGATGGGATCTTTGCTTTCTCATGAAACTAGAATGAATCAAAATAATAATACTTTTTTGGAGAGTAATTTCATAACACAGGTATCATTTGGAAGAGGAAGAGGTAGAGGAAGATCAAACTTTAGAGTAAGAGGAAGTGGAAGAAGTGAACACACAAGTTCAGATCAAGGAGAAAGAAACAACTTGTCCTATCAAAATTTCAACAATAGAGGACATGGACGAAATCAATTTTAATCATCAAGGTATGATAAATCACACATACAATGTCACTATTGTAAGAAATATGGTCATTTTGCAAATGAATGTAGAATCAAACAAGTTGAAGTGGATAGGCAAAAGGAAAATTACACGAATGTATCTGCTAATAATTATGGAAGTTTACTCATAACTTGTAATGTGGCTCAAGAAAGCTCTAATGATGTATTGTTTTTAGACAGTGGTTGTAGCAACCATATGATAGGAAACAAAGAATTATTTTCTAGTTTGGATGATTCTATAAAATCAGAAGTAAAATTGGGAAATGATAGTAGAGTATCTATAATTGGGAAATGAATCATTAATATCATTACTAAGAGTGGTGAAAAGAGACACATTGATGATATTTTCTTTGTACTTGGTTTAAAACATAATTTCTTGAGTGTTGGTCAATTAATGCAAAAAGGGTACAAAGTTCACTTTAAAAATGATGAATGTACAATTCTGGATAGAAATCCTAATGATAGATTAATTACAAGGGCCAAAATGACACAAAACAGAATGTTCCCCCTTCAAATTAATTGTATTCAAGGAAAGGAGGAAATGAATTTCAAAACAATGTGCTTAGATCAGACATGGCTTTGGCACTTAAGGTATGGCCACCTTCATTTTGGAGGTTTAAGTTTATTGCAAAAGAAAAATATGGTGAGAGGTTTACCACTTATAGATCATCTAGCTACTACTTGTGAAAGTTGTATCTTACCAAAACAACATAGAGAGAGTCTTCCAGTAAAAATTTCATACAGAGAAAAGGCACCATTAGAGTTAGTTCACACCGATATATGTGGGCCAATGCAGACTCCATATTTAGGAAGCAATTTATATTTCCTAACATTTATTGATGATTTCAGTAGGAAGACATTGATATACTTTCTCAAGAAAAAGTTTGAAGCATTTTACAAATTCAAGGAGTTTAAAGCTTTTACAGAAAAGCAAAGTGGATTCTACATTAAGGTACTTAGATATGATAGGGGTGGTGAGTTCAGTTCTAATGAATTTTGGGATTTTTGTAGATATCATGGAATTAAAAAAAAAATTACAACAAGATATAGATCATAGTAGAATGGAGTAGCTGAAAGGAAGAACAAGACTATAATGGATATGGCTAGAAGCATGATGAAGGCCAAAAATTTATCCAATGATTTGTGGGCAGAAGCAGTGGCATGTGTTGTGTACATTCTAAATAGGAGTCCTACAAAGAGTGTAAGGGATTAAGTTCCCCAAGAAGCTTGGAATGGTAAGAAGCATATTGTCTCTCATTTTAGAATTTTTGGGTGTGTTGCTTATTCTCTTGTGTCGTTTGAATTAAGAAGCAAATTTGATGATAAGAGTGTAAAATGCATTTTTATTGGTTATGATGAGCAATCAAAAGCTTACAGGTTATATAATCCAATTACAAATAAATTGATCATTAGTAGAGATGTTGAATTTAAGGAAGAAGAATCATGGGATTCAAATGACAAAATAGTCTCAGGTGGAGCACCTATACATGATAGTGAGGAGGAACCAAAAGAAAAAGATGGTCAAACGCCACCAAGTACTCCACCAAGAAATATTGTGCAAGGTATATCATCCTCCCATCCAAATCCTTCTAATTCAAATTCAAATTTAAGTGATGAATCAAATCCAACACTTGCTTCATTAAGAAAAAGGTGCAAAGCAAAGAAAACAAAATCCTTAAAAGAAATATATGATAAAGGAGATGAAATTGTGAATTCAAAGTTTGCTTTATTTGCCAGTGATCCTATTTATTTTGAAGAAGCAGTAAAAGATGATAATTGGATTAAGGAAATGGATGAAGAAATAGACTCTATTGAAAGAAATAAAACATGGGAGTTAGTAGATTTACGTTAAGGTAAAAATTGCATAGGAGTTAAATGGGTCTATAAAACTAAATTTAATGCTGAAGGCCAAATTGTAAAACATAAAGCAAGATTAGTTGTAAAAGGGTTTTAACAACAGTATGGGATTGACTATAATGGAACTTTTGCTCCAGTTGCAAGGTTAGACACAATTAGAACTATTCTAGTAGTAGTTGCACATAACAATTGGAATGTTTTTCAGATGGATGTAAAATCGGCTTTCTTAAATGGTTTTCTTGATGAAGAGGTTTATGTTTTACAACCCCCTGGTTATGAAGTTCATGGTCACGAAAATAAGTTTTATAAATTAAAAAAGGCACTCCATGGATTCAAATAGGCGCCCAGGGCTTGGTATAGTAGAATTGATTCATATTTGATAAATAATGGATTTAGAAGAAGCAATAGTGAGCCTACATTGTATATAAATACTAATGATGAAGGTCAAATTTTGATTGTATGTCTATATGTTGATGATTTGATTTTCAATGGAAATTTTTCTGTGGACATGTTTAAGTCAGATATGATGAAAGAGTTTGAAATGACAGATTTGGGTTTGATGAGATACTTTTTGGGTATTGAAGTTGTTCAAACAGATAAGGGAATTTTTATTTTTCAGTCCAAATATGCAAAAGATGTATTAAGAAGATTTAAAATGTTGAATTGTAATCCTGCACCAACTCCAGTTCTCACAGAAACAAAATTGAGCAAAGAGGATAAGGGGTCAAATGTCGATCCAACCAGATTTAAAAAGTTTGTTGGTGGTTTAATGTATCTTACAACTACAAGGCCTGATATTATGTATGGTGTAAGTTTGATTGCAAGGTTCATGGATTCACCTCAGAATTCTCATTGGCAAGTTGGGAAGAGAATACTTAGATATGTTGCAAGAACAACAAGATATGGAATTCTATATTCTAAAACTAACAATTTTGATTTGATTGGTTATACTGATAGTGATTTTGCAGGTAGCATAGATGACAGGAAAAGTACATCAGGACATAAATTTCATATTGTATTGGAAGCTATCTCATGGGCATCAAAGAAGCAACTTATAGTGACGATTTCTTCAACTGAAGTAGAATATATAGCTGCAACTGCTGCAGCATGTCAAGCAATTTGGATGAGTCGAATTTTGTCAGATTTGTTGCATAATCAAGATGAACCAACACCAATCCTTTGTGATAACAATTCAGCCATTGCATTGTCCAAAAATCATGTATTTCACAAAAGGACCAAGCATATTGATACGAGGTACCATTTCATCAGAGAATTGGTCAACAATGGAGAAATCTATCTTGAATTTTATAAATCTAAAGATCAGCTGGAAGACATTTTTACCAAGGCATTGCCAAAGGATACGCTTGAATATCTAAGACAAAATTTGGGAGTTGTTGCTGGTTGAAATTAAGGGGGAGTGTTGGAAGAAAGTTTCTAATTTCTCACTCCATAATTTCCTGCAATTTGTAGTTTCTGCAGTCCGTAATTTCTGTTGTCTTGAATCAACTACATTAGTGTTCTGCTGTTTTCAGCCATTTCTATTCTAGCTTGTAGTGGTATTTTGGAAGTTTCTTTTTGCTATCATTGTTGACAGATTGTGTGCATCTATTTAAACCAGCTGCTGTAGCATTTAGGTGATGAACCAAGTTAATGAATAAAAGTTTGTTTTTCCTGTTGTAGCAATTTGTTTCTGTTTTATATTTTGTCTTTGCTCTTTCTATCAAACAAATGGTCTGCAATCCAACCATTTTTTAGCAGTCGAATTTGACACGGTGCATGATCCTGATGTTGGAGTTAACGTAAACGGCTTTAAGTCCTTTGAATCTCAGCCTGCAGCCTATTGGTTGGACGATGATCAATTTAACAATTTCAGTCTAAAAGGTGGAGAGAATATGCAAGCCTGGATTAATTATGATAATCTTCAAGACCGCCTTAATGTGACTGTTGCACTATTTGGGATGGAGAAGCCTGTCCGGCCTTTGATATCTGTTACGAAACTAAATCTTTCTACAACTTTGAGGGAAGATGTGTATGTGGGGTTTTCTGCATCCACAGGGTCTCACACAATTGAAGATCATTCCATTCTTGGCTGGAGCTTCAGTACGGAAGGTACTGTAAATATAATATTGAAATAGATTTAGAAAGGGAGCTTAGAGATACCGGTTAAACCAAAACCTATATATATATATATATATCCTTATGTTTTTATTTTAAGATTTCTATTTAGCTTTGATCAAAAAGGTAGAGAGCTTTCCTAGTTTAGTATAATTATATACTTTTTAGTTTCATGTTCAAGTTGTATGATTTCTTTTACTTCTGTGTCGGTCTATTCATCTGGGCCTCCACTTTTACCAGGTAAAACACTGCCCATAGATCTCCCGGATCTCTTCAGTCATTAGAAAAAAGTAGATAACTAAATCCAGAGGCTTCACGGCCGGAGTGACTGTAGCATCTCTGGTTGTATTCTTTGTTCTCGCTTTCTTTGCACTACTTAAAGTGAAAGAAATAAAAGAGAGGGAGTTGATTGACGAATGGGAGCTAGAGTTTTGGCCTCACAGAATTCCCTACAAAGAGCTAAAAGCTGCCACACAAGGCTTCAAAGAAGACCAGCTGGTGTGCTGCGGGGGCTTCAGACGGGTTTACAAGGGAGTTCTCTCCAGAAGCGGCGTTGAAGTTGCAGTGAAATGCATCAAAAGGGACTCCACTGAAGGAATGAAGGAATTTATTTCAGAAATCTCAAGCGTGGGTCATCTCCAGCACATAAACCTTGTTCAATTGCGGGGCTGGTGCAGGAAAAATAAACAACTATTTAATGTTTACGATCACATGCCAAATAGAAGCCTGGATAAAATGATATTCGCAAATCCGGAGGAAAAAAGTGAAGTTCTGTCTTGGGCCCGAAGATACGCAATTCTGAAGGGCATCGCTGCATGGTTGTTATATCTTCACGAGCAATGGGAATGCAGAGTGGTACAGAGATGTGAAATCGGCTGGGCTTAAACGTCACACACTAAGCGGTCAATGCTTAGGTGACTGTTTAATGTGGGTCCCATTTTAACTCAGCTCTGATCAATAAACTTTTCCGTAGCATTAACTTTGAAGTTGGCGTTTGCTTCTTCGCTATTACAGTTTCCACCGTTTACAGAAAAGCAAAATGTGGAAGCACAGACAAGGCACGTGAACTTGGGTGCTGGACAACTTCTCAATACTCTGCCGTAATAATTCGAATACTTTACGTTTAGCATTATTTATTTTTAAAAAGCACTCCAATATGTTTAGAATAATATATACAAATTTAATATAATATTAAAGTGGAAAGTAATATGTTAATAATTAATTTAAGAATCAATAAAAGTGTTAAGTTTAAATGTTAATTACTCTTAAATTTTATAATTAAATAAAAATATATTGATTGATTTGACAATTTGGAATAAACAAAATAATTATATTTAAAAAATGATTAAAGATTTTAAGTGAAGTGAAAAATATTATCATACAATTCATATATATATTTCAAAATATATGAAATTATAAAATAACTTTTTAAATAAATAAAATAAAATAATTTTAAACATATAAAATAAAATTTCTTATATAGATAAAAATAACAATTTAAATAAAATAATTATTAAATAAAGAAAAATGTTTTTTAGATAAAATTAAAGTCAAAATTAAATATAAAGTAAAATAATTCTACACTAAATAGAATAACTCTTAATAAATAAAATAACTAAATATTATATTTTTGGAAATCTTTTAGATAATGTATTTGAATATCTATACTAGTTATTTTTTACTTTTGTGAATTTAGTTTTGTTATTTTTTAATTTTACTTTACAATGACTATTTCCTTATATGACTAAAAAAATATTTAATTAAACATAAAGAAGAGTAAGTAATATCAAATTTTAAAACTAATCTATAATTCTTCAAATGTTAATTTTAAAATTTTAAAATTAAATATGATTATATTTGAAAAGATTAAACTCCTATAAAGAGATATAAATGTTGTTTATTATTTAGCAATCAAATAATTAACCAAACAAAAAAAAAGAAATAAAATTTTAAAATTAGATATGATTTTTACTAAATCAAAAATAAGTAACAATTCATATTATTAAAAATTAAAACTTTATATATATACTAGTTTAAGTGAGAAATTTTAATTATGTGTGTGTGTGTGTGTATATACTTGAAACACTATATCTCGCTTAAAATTTCACTTTTACTTAAAAATAGTATATAATTTCTACTTTTCTTTTGTCCATCTTTTATTAGTATCACTAGTCTCTTCCATGCAAGTTTCATGTGATTTATTACTATTTCCTGTATCTCAAAAGACCTAATGAATTCATGTATCATTAGAATTTAAGATAAAGAGAATGTTAGGAAAATTTTAATTGAAACATTTTAAAAGAATATAATTTCACATCAGATCATTCTTAAGGATCTCCATGACTAAAGAGTTTTATCATCCATCCATTCAATGACTATAAATTTGACATTTCAAATGGGTCATCCTACAAGAACAAGACCCTTGTGATCTAACATTTTATCCAAGGTATTTTTTAAACACCAACTATCCTTAATAATCAAAGAGAGGCAAGATTTGAAGAAAGTCAAAAGAAAAAGAGTGAAATTTACCAAATTAGATCCATAACCCACAAGACAAACTTGTGCCCCTAGAAAAGCTCTAGATTACCAAATTTTACCTCAATAAAATTCATAAGTTATTTTGATTTCAAGGAAATGTATAGATGGAGAGGAACTAGATTCAATCCCTATGCACATGGAATTCAACACCACATATGAACCATTCTCTATATTTTTTCTAGAGTAAAGTGTCTTATCCCTCATATTTACTTTCTTAGATTATCATTAATATTTTTTTAAATTTTATCCCATAATTGAATATTGAATTAATCTAGCTTGATTCATGCCAAGTTGTATGCATTTCATTTGACCATCCTATAAGATGAATCCTATGGAAATGTTATTTCCATTTACAATAAAGTAAATTAAAAAATTCTTGTAACAGATGCTTATATTAGGGGACCTTATCATACACCAATTCATTGTTTTTTTGATAGTGGTGTAAAAAATTATCCATAAGAGATTTTACCTTTTATAAAGGTATTATGATATTAACACCAAATGAAGTTGAAAACAATTTAACCACTAATTATCTTATATAGCTCTTCAATTTTAGAAAGGATAGTGGGTTTGGTATAGTCAATATCAAGTTTTAAATATCACAAATATTTTATTCGCATACAACAAATCAAATAAAGTGGTCTGTTATTTTATATCTATTTTATTAAGGATTTTTTAAAACATACTATTATAAAGTTTATAGGAAAAGGATAATAAGAGGGTTTTTAATAGGATTTTTAAATATTGAAGTTTCAACTCCCACCTTCTAGAAAAATTAAATTAATTTGTTTTTTCAAAGCTAGAAACAAGGTTAAAACATAAAATTTCTATTTTCATTTATATTTTTTATATTTTACCATTTTGATTTATTTTTAAATAATATATTAAATTGGAATGATCGAATTTAAATAGACTCCAACTTTTTTAATAAAGAAAAACATTTTCTTTGAAAGTAACTTAATGACCCCTATATTGACATAAGAACCAACTCTAATTGCTAATAGAGAAAGCTACAACCTTCCTAATATTATTTCTTCTTATCTAATTATCTAATGTTTTATGTTACCTTACACTTTCCTATTTTTCCTACATGGATTGGTATTTAACTTTACAATATATAATTAAATATCTATTTCTATTTCATTTCATAAATCATGCATCAATTCTAAATAAAATTTAAATTAACAACTTATTTAAGAAAGTTGCCACAATATATATCTTGTTTAAATTTTCTCACTTAAATTGGTATATATATATATATGTGCACTTTTAAAATGGGGCCAATTTTAAACTTCCTTAATCATTTTTTAAATATAATTATTTCGTTTATTCTAAATTGTCAAATCAATCAATATTTTATTTAATTATAAATTTTGAAACATAATTAGCATTTAAACTTAACATTTTTAGTGGTTCTTAAATTAAATATTATCGTATTACTCTCCACTTTAATATTATATTAAATTTGTATATATTATTCTTAAAATATTGAACTACTTTTTAGAAATAAATAATCCTAAATGTAAAGTATGTAAAGTATTTGCATTATTGCGGTAGAGTATTTAGACGTTGTGCAGCACCCAAGTTGATGTGCCTTGTCACATTTTCCTTTTCCGTAAACGGTGGAAATAGTAACGGCAAAGAGGCAAACGCTAAATTCAAAGTTGATGCTACGGACAGGTTGATTGATCAGAGCTGAGTTAAAGTGGGACCCACATTAAACAGTCACCTAAGCATTGACTGCTTAGTGTGTGACGTCTAAGCCCAGCCCGTGAAATCCAGCAATGTGTTGCTCGATTCAGAACTTAATGCAAAACTTGGAGACTTTGGGCTTGCTCGTTTGTACGATCACGCGCAGAATCCACAGACAACGCGGGTTGTGGGGACTGTTGGGTATATCGCTCCCGAAGTCACAAATACAGGGAAAGTTACTCCAAGCTCAGATGTTTTCAGTTTTGGCGTTGTTTTACTGGAAGTTGCATGTGGCAGGAGACCCGTAGATTCGTCTAAGGAGAATGAACAGATTGTTTTAGTGGATTGGGTGAAGGACTTATATCAAAACGGAGAAGTCTTCCACGCAGCCGATCCAAATCTTGATGGTGTGCAGGATGCGGAAGAAACAAATTAGTGCTGAATTCAGATTGTTATGTTCTCATCTTCGACTAGAAAAAAGGCTTGGTATTAGAGCGGTACTGCAAATACGAAGCGAAGCTCCGTTTCCAACTCCATCAGATTCTTTGCAGTTCATATGGCAGTGGTGGTAAGCACATTACAGATGAAGAATTAACTATTGGATCAATTGGGCTCTGGTCCCAAACTACTCAACAAGCCAAGGTTATGAGAAAGATCCTGATTATGATGTAGGCAGATGATTTTAGTAGTCGCCTTCGGTTCATGATTTTATGTTAAATTTAAATGGATTTCTACATGTATGCATTGTGGTTAGCAGCAATGCTTTGTTCTCTAGTTTCACTACTGGACATACGTTGAATCTTCGGATCACATTCTATGTTGTTGATATATATTAATATCTTTTTATTACCTTGCATTTCATTCTATGTTAAATAGATAAAGATTGATTAAGAGTTTCATTTTGTATTATGAATAAAATGAATTTTAATGTAACATTGGAAGAAGACTATTATATTAATTTTTTTAAGGTGATTATTTATTTATTTATATTTGCTTGTCTTTATTTTGTCTTATTTTACAATTTTATCATATTTTTCTTTTCTAAAACATTATCATGATAAAAATGTAATTATATAATTGTTCTTTATATGATAAAAATGCTTTTATGTTTTACAATTTGAAATATTATATTATTATTATTTTTATTAGATAAAGGTGGAAGGGCCCCATCCTACAAAATGGGAAAAAAGAGCCAAAACATCTCAAAGAAACAAACTAGTCCAAACCCTAAAATTTCTAAACTCAAAGAAACAATAACCAACAGAGGACCAAGAAAAAAAACAACAGACACGAGAAACCTGCTCAAGGAGCAACACTTGAACCAAGCAAAGCCTTAGAAGGTGAGTTAAATGAAATTGTAACTTTCTTAGAAGAATGCTTATTCTTTCTATGAACCATTGTCCAAGGAGAATTAGAGATTGAAATTGAGCAATTTTGAATAGAGGGAGAAGACTCCCTACCAGAGTAGCAAACAAGAGGAAGAGTAGCATCCATAGGGAATGTAGCTTGATTCTTCTGTGTGAAGCATATTAGAAACCAAGCCTAAAACTCATACTACGTTAAAGATCCATAGGGAAGAGCAACATCCACATGAACAAATGATACTTTTAGGGCAAGCATCAAAACCAAGCCCTAAAACCGTGAGAATTGACAACAACAATTTCCAAAACAGGAGCAGCCAAAGAATCAATATTAACATCATTAGGAACAACAATAACCAAAGATTGCTTGGATGTATCCATAGGAAGAGCAACATCTACCATAACCGAATCATTATTTTTCTTCCCAGAAGGAGTAGGAGGCCTTGAGCCTTCATCAGAAGAAGCAGGAGTAGAATCTGAGCAAGGTGCACAGTTAAGTGTTCATGGAGGGAGTTATTATTGTTAATTCTTCATAAAGATAAATTTATTATAATATTCATTCATTTTAATATTCAATAATTTTTCTTTCAATCTATATATTTTAATTTTTAATGTTCAAAAAAAAAAATATTATTTTATATTTATATTATTTGAAATAGCAAAAATAAATATTTATTTAATAGATAACTAACTTATTATCTCATTCTCAATTATATCATATTTTATTTTTATTTTTTTAAAATCCAACAATAAAATCAAAATATATATTTTTATTTTTCTTAACTAAAATTTAAAAATAACTTTAGTATCTTAAATATTTTTGAAAATAAAATAATATTTAGTGTAGCCTATATACCTTCCATTCTATTATATTATAGATTATGATGTGTCAGTACTAGGAAAAATATTCTTCATTGCATATAGCTTTGTAGGGTACATGTCCTTATAATTTAGAACAATTTCTTATGTCCTTTGTATTATTGATGGCTTCCTCCAAGATTGGATCATATGCAACAAATTATAATGTATTGATTGATTTGAATAAAAAAGGCTTGTTTGCCACTTTGTGGATTCACTTCATTCAACCAAAAGATAGAGGGGATTGAGAATCATAAATCCTTATACTCAATGAATTTTTCTTATGACTAAATGGATTGTAAGGGGGTTGGATAAATGTACTCCTTGGAAAACTTTGGTTCATCATCGTATTAAAAAAAACTACTATTAGCCACTCTTGGAACTTGGTCAATTGGAAGAATAAGTTGCTTCTTGTCTCTTTTTTCAAAACTCATGGATTTTCCCCTTTCAATTCCATTTGAAATGATTGGTAGATTACTTCAAAAAAGATATCTTGGTATGATCAAACTTTAAGTTATGGTTTTAAAAAATTCTACCCATCCTCCATCTAGTGGGACCACTTAGTTCAACAAGATAAAATTCCTCTTGCTAATATCAAAAACCTTAAAGTTAAACATGTATTTAAAAAGAATACAAATTTTTTAAGACTTGTGGGATCCCATCATATTTAAAATTGAAACTCTTGGAAACAACCCAAGCCTCAATTCATTCTCTCCTCTTTAGACAAGCTTTCACTCAAAAAAATATAGCAACTTGTTACTCTCAGACATTGTTGTTTGTTTTGAACCTCCTGCCATGATAGCTTCCTTAAATATTACAAGTCTTAACTCAAATATCCTTAACTCCCCATCTCAATCTCAAGTGGCATTAAAAGTTCAACCAATCTATGTGGAACAAGTTAACCTCTCTAATTTGGGGATCAAGAGCTAATGCTCAATCCTAATTGATAGATAGGAATGTTCTATAGATTAAAGTACCTTTTAGCAATTGGGTTTCCTTCATCTCTCCCCTCCTTCATATCTCTTCTATGCTATAAGGAAATCTATTAAGAATTCCTTTTTGATGCAGGAGCATCCAGTGGTGTAGGGAAATCTTGCATCACCAAAAAAAAATAAAAATTCCTTAATTTCTTTAGTTGTTTTGAGTTCCATGATGGCACTTAAGGGGTGTAAGATAGTCAAAATTAAGAAAAGGTGATAAATTTGTCACTTACTATTTTTAGTATGTTGACTTAGATGGACTTGTATGGACCTAAAAATATACCCCAAGGAGAAGAACTAAAAAACATTTTTGGTTGTGAAAGTATCGTCTCCATACCTTGCAGGGTTTGGGAGATATTAAAGTTTCAGTCTCGAGAAATTTCTCCAATGTAGCTTCAAATTCAAATATGAAAATTTTAGATATTAAAGTTTTTGTCTCAAGAAATTTCTACAATGTAGCTTCAAATTTAGATATGAAACTTTAGAGGCCCCAAAACAGCATGAAAAGTGAACGAACTAACCTTTGGTGGTTTGGCATAGCAGATCTCTTCAAGAGCCTTCCAACTATATGTTATAATAGCAAATCAGACACCTAGATCAAAAGTTATGGCTATGTGAAGTTTCCCCACTAAAAAGTGAATTTCATTAAAATATCTTCCTAGGAATGAAATCAAACAGTCAGACTTTTGGCACTAAAACAAAAGGAAAATTTACACTTTCTAGAACATTCTTGGGTGGTTATTGGGTAAAATAAGAAATAATAAGTGGGGGTTGTAGATTCTAGAAGGTGACTCCATTAGTACAGATTATGGCTCTGAATAATATGTTTTATTTTTAGAGTTTATTTTGTTGTAATGAATCAAGCCCGTGAGGCTATAGTATGTAAGCTTTGAATCTGTAATTTCATTTTTTGAAAATAATTGAAAGAGTTATTTTTTTGTCTCTCATATTTTGTGTTGGTATCTATTGTTATGATTTGTGTGGGTTTGGGGTGGTGTGGTCCTCATCAAGTGGTATCAGAGTGGGTTTTCCCGAGTGTGTAAAAAAATTTCTGAACATGAGGCACTTTGCACCAAGACTTGTGGTTGTGGGTTTCTATGAAAAGTGATCAGAATGCCTTCATGAAGAAACCGTGGTGGTGGAAGAAATGTTATTGTACCAGAAGAGGGTTTTAGAACCTTACATAGAAAAGTTCAAGCACTGCAAGAAGAGCTATGTCGAGGGTTGGATCTAAGAAGAGGAGATGAAAGTGAAGATGAATTTGAAAATGAGGAACAGTTTGAAGAAGAACAAGAAGTAAAAGATCCAAAGCAAGTCAAATTATTTAGGACCATCTCTAAGATTGGGAAAAGGCTAAAGATTGATGTTTCTATATTTTCTTGAAATATTAACTGAGAGATTTGATTGATTGGATCATTGATATGGAGGGGTACTTTGAGTATGAGGAGGTGGAAGATTCTGAGAGGGTCAAATTTGCAAAAAACAAGCTAAGGGGTCTTGTGAATATTTGGTGGAAAGAGGTACAACTAGAAGAAAATCAAAGAGGAAAGGAGAAAATAACAAGATGGGATCATGCGGTGGACAAATTAAAAATGCAATTCATTCCTATGAATTATGAGCTAGATTTGTTGAAGAAGATGCAAAGGTTGAAACAAGTGGGAAAATCCATCAAGGAGTATACAGAAGAATTCTATAGTGTCTTGATCAAAACGGGCCTTTCTGAGGCCAATAAGGAGATAGTTTCCCATTACATAAATGGGTTGAAGCCAAGTATTCGAGAAGAGTTGGCTCTAGTAATAATTTTAACCATTGAAGATGCATATAAGTTTTCTTTGAAGGTAGAAGAAAAGTTGACTAGAATATTTGAAAGCAAGCAAAGAGGTTGGGGTTATGGTGGAAATACTAGTGGACAGTCATATGGAGTTTGAAATGAAGATCAAAAGAAGGGTGAAGGATCCAATAGTAGCTAGAACCAAAAAGGAGATAACACCTACCATCCTCATGATTAGAACAATGGAGACCAAAGAGGAAGAGGAGGCTTTCATGGAACCTATTTCTAGTGTGGAGAAGGACATAGAGCCTATGATTGTCCTTAACATCAAGGAAGGAAAAATAGAAGACCTAAAGGTAATACATGAGTTGTACATTTAGACGAAGATGTTGAGTCTTCACATTCTAAGGATGCAGAAAGAGGAGAGATTTTTGTTACTAGAAGAGCCTTGTTGAATAAGGAGAAGGAACCAACTCAAAGGAATAATTTTTTTGCACCAAATGTAAGTGTGAAGGTAAATTTTACAATGTTATTATTGATGGAGATAAAACTAATAACCTTGTTTTAGAGTAGATGGTTAGTAAGTTGTAGTTGGAGAGAAGATGGCATCTGAACCCATATCAGATTGATTGGATGCAGAAGGACAATAAATCCTTGGTAAATGAACAATGTCTAGTAAAGTTCAAGATTGAAAATTGCCATGATGAGGTATTATGTGATATTATGCTTATGGATGTTTGTCATATGTTGTTAGGCAGATCATGATAGTTTGATCAGCGAGCAATACGTGATGGACATGGCAACACCTATTCTTTGAAAAATGATGGGGTTTGTCATAAGTTGAAGCCCTTGAGAGAGGAAGAGGAATAGGTATGTGGTAATGCAATAATTTGTTTGGTTGATGGAAGAAAGTTCCTAGAAGGTATGAGGCATAAGCATATGTGTTTTGCATTGATCCATAGAGTTGATAAAGAAAATACAACTGAGGTACTTGTAGAGGTTTCATATTTGCTAAATGAGTTTCAAGCTATTATTTCTAATGAAGTATCCAAAGGTTTGCCTCCAGTAAGAAATATTGGTCATTAGATGTACTTGAATCTTGGAGCTAGTTTTCTGAAGAAGGCATCTCATCGTATGAATCCAACAAATAGTGAAGAGTTCAACAAACAAGTGCAAGAGTTGTTGTGGAAGGGATTGATCTTAGAGAGAGTTTGAGTCCATATGTAGTAAGTATAGTACTAAAACCAAACAAGGATGGACAATGGTGGATGTCTATAGATTCTAGAGCCATCAACAAGATCACCATCAAGTATAGATTTCCCTTGCCAAGAATGGATGACAATATGGGTTGTTTGAGTGGAGTTGAGTACTTCATGAAGATAGATTTGAAGAGTGAATATCACCAAATTTAGATTAGAGGAGATGAATGGAAGACTGTCTTTAAAACCAAGGAGGGCTTGTACAAGTGGTTAGTCATGCCTTTTGGGCTAACTAATGCATCACACACATTTATGCAGCTTATGGTTGAGGTATTGAAAGATTTTTTAGGAATTTTTTTAATTTTTTATTTGGATGATATTTTGATGTTCAATAAGACATTGGAGAAGAATTTGATGCATATTTGAAGATTTTTTGAGAAGCTAAGGGAGGAGAAGTTGTTGATTAAATTGAAAAAATGTAGTTTTGTGAAGAGAGAGTTGGTGTATCTAGGATTTTTTGTCTCAACAGAGGGTCTTAAAATGGATCCAAAAAAATTGAGAGCTATCATTGAATAGCCTACCCTAAGGAATGTTACAAAGGTAAGTTCATTTCATGGTATAGAAAGTTTTTCTAAAAAAAATTATTAATAATTTTAATATTATTTGTGCACCTCTAATTCAAGCAATGCGAGTGAATAGAAAAGATTTTGTGGACTACATGAATAGCCAAAATTTTTGATATGTTGAAGAAAAAAGTTACAGAGTTGTGATCACCCCTAAATATGCAAATGGATATTCCTCCAACACTCCATAACATGGGTTAGTTCATACCAATGCAAACTTACTAATACTCCTATGAAATAATACATTATGCTTCATGAAAAAGATGAAATAACAACATAAGCCAATAAAAATCTTAGAGAAACACAATGCACACCTATTCCATAGTTGATTGGTGTCACTTTGATGTGAAAAGTGACCCTCTCCTAATCCTTCACAAGCCAATGATGAAGATACAATGCTATGATAATGGACAAAATTAGCTCTCAATGTGAAGAGAGTAACTTTGCATGAAGTTGTAGATGATGAGAATGAAGAATAGCTTCTCTATTTATAGAAGAGTTTGATGGGAGAAGAAGAAAATGGGATGAATGTGGGACAAAATCCAACCAATAGGAAGAAGCCACCTTTCACCATGTGAATGGGCCAAGGATGTGCAATTTTTGATGAATGTGCCAATAAATGCATATATTTTAAATTTGAAAATGTTGAAATGACAAGGTGGAGGGAGAGTCAACTGGAGTAATGGCCACTTGGCTCAATGCAATTTAAGGACTTGTAAGATGAAATAAATGCCTTGTTGGAAGGACTCATCCCACTTGGAGGGATATTTGAAATGGAGGAATATTCCCTAAAGATGCCTTGTTGAGGGAAAATGAAGATTTAATAACTGAATTAAATTGATTTATTTGTGCAAGTGGGAAAAGTTAGAGGATGTGACATGAGTTTATATTAAATCAATCAAGATTAGATTAACTTAATGAAGGATTAGATGATTTGACTTTTTAACTTAGATTTATGGATTAAAATAAATCAAAAAGAGAAGAAAATGATAAAGATTTGATTAAACAAAGATTTGATTTATTTAATCAAAGAAGATGATGTTGGTGGTTTTAATTAAATAAGTTTGATTAAATGAAGAACTTTAGAAGTTAATTAAATAAGATTGATTTATTTAATTAAAGGACTTTAGGATTAATTTATGATTTAATTAAGTGAAATTGATTGATTGAGATGGATTAATTAAGTGGTTAATAGAGAGGAGACTAAAGAAGAATTGAAGTTAGTTGATCAGGATCTTTTCCATGTCTACGTTTTGTGCCTTTTAAAAGAAATGTGTTTGCTACGGTGGTTCAAAGAATAAACTTACCACAATCAAAATTCAAAAAAAATAAAAAATTCAGATGCCCCAATAGAAAGAAGTACACTAGTACATTGCCCCCTCGAGAGATCGAGTGAAAAGATTCGATTTGAGGGTCGATCTAATGATAAAGAGGTTCAAGATGGACATATAGATGGTTATGATGATGATGCAAACAAGATGATTTTAAGATTCTTAGAATAACCAATCTATATTATCCTAAACAACTTAAATGATAATGTAATGCATGTGAGATGGATGATGCGATAATTCCTATATGATTATGCAATGGATATTTTATGCAAATTTATGGTTTTACGAGATGCTTAGACTAACAGATCTATATTATGATGATAAACATGCATGTGAGATGAACAGTGTCTCTTATATGATATGATATGATAAGTAGTATGCTGATGGTTTGTGGATGCAAGATGGATGCATTGGTGATGATGATTTCTTGATCATGACATGATGTTAGTGCGGAAAGGAGATAGAAGAAAGCAAAAGATTGCAACAAGACAACTTTATTAGAGATGATGATGAGAAATGGATGATTTGCTTATCAGGAATTGGGATTTTAAAAGGGCCACTAACCTTATGTTTGATAACATGCATAAGCACAATAAATCAAGGTATAAAGACCCAGGATGGCATTGCACTTAGTCTGATGGACTTTGACTCAACAGTCAGATAGGAGTAATCTTGTTCACACCTGACATATGAAACCTCATTTAAAATGTAGTTTAAATATTTCAAATATCTTAGACCAAAACATAGGAAGGAAATTCTTCCTATGTGGTAAACAAGATACCTAAAAAATCCTACCTACGCCCAAATAAAGCATGCATGATCGAGGTTATATTACAAGAACATCTAACAAGCACAACATATAAAAAGATAATGATCATTTCCCCAGTCCTATCTCTCTAAATCCTTTTGTTTGGACATCATCGAGAGGTCCTTGGAATGAGCACAAAAAAGATAAATCAAAAGACAAAGATAAAGTAAACAAACAAGTTAATGTTCTTCAATACCATTAGCCAAGACTAAACTATGTTGATGCCTGATGTTGACGTCCATTGTAGGAAGGATGCATCCTATCATGTGACGATATTAGATGATTTCATATGGGACCGATTCGATGATAGGCTATTGACTCAAAGAATTGACTAACTTGTTTACGTACTAACCTAGACTTGAGACCTTGACGTTTTGATTTTTCACTTACGATCTGCTAGACTTGTTTTCAATTGTTTTACCAAAGGTCGAGGATGACGATTGTTTATTATGGGTGATATTTATTGCGGGTGAAAGTGAGATGAGACAGATGTATTTCTCAAATATTTGGATGTTTTTGATGTTTTTGAAATGTTTTGAGGTTTTTTTTGGTATTTTTGAGTTTTTACAAATGTTTCTATTTTTTAATTTTCCAATGTTTTGGGATTTTTTGAGATTTTATGAATGTTTTGGATTTTGTTTTTTAATGTTTTTTTGTTTTGTGGTCTTGGGGAGTTGATGAAAGATTAGCCTTCCTACATTTAAGCCTGTTAGATGACGAAGTTTAGAACCATGTTTTGATGTTTTCCGACTTTGATTTGTTTCCTCGATTTGATATGTTTCACTGCTTCTCGTGATTTTCTTGGTTTTTTGAATGTTTTGGATTTTTTTATTTTCAATTTTTTATTTTGGATTTTTGATGTTCATGTTTTTGATGTTTTGATGTTTTTGGATTTTTCGCATCATTTTAACGATTCAGATATGGATATGTGTGACGATATCAGTGACCTATTTTGGGATTTTGTTGAAAACCAAGCTAAGGTTGATTGATCAGATTGATGGATTGATGATGCACAACAATGTTCGATAGTGTTAAGAAACATGACAATTATGATGGATATCCCAAGATGATAAGGGATTGATGATGATAACATTGTTTAGGATACACAACAACGCAAGGATTCGATTGATCACGATTGATGATGATAACATTGTTGAGGATGCACAATAATGGAAGGATAGTGTTAAGAAACACAAGGATTGGGAAGGATATCCCAAGATGATGATGGATTGATGGGATTTGATTTGATCAGGATTGAAGCTTGATTTGGAACAAAATTGTTTTGAATAATTTGATGTGATGTTACTATACAAATTAGATGTGATTGATAGTGATTGTTTGGATTGATGTTTGATGAAAGATAAAACTTGATAAGGAACATCTTGTCAAAATATGCCATGAGCTAGTGATTTGAATTTTGGCTCACAAATTCTTTGACCAATATTATTTCACATTTTGCAATGTTCAGATCACCACATAAGTTGGAGGATATAGATCAATATTTATTTTCTGAAGCAAGATGTAAATATCTGCCCCTAGTGTCTAGAAATGTACAAAATGTCATGGATGGATGCCTAGATGGGTGTATGGATGGATGTATATGGTAAGCATGCAAAGGATGCCAAGGATTATCTTATGATAAGATAAGGTACTCAAATAAAGGAATGCTCATTTAGATAATTCCTCAAGGCTCAGATAATGTTGGATAGGATAGGATCAATGAAAATGACCCATGTCAAGATGTTTACCATAAGTAAATGCAAAATGTACACCAAAATTTGTCAAGATCAAGATGGATGCAGATGGATGAAAATGGATTGGATAAATGGTTCATGGATGATGGATTTTTTAAGGATAAGATGGATGGAATGTTGGATTTATTATCGATGGGATGAGGTGCTTCCACCTGAATTGGCTCATGCAGATGCTCCATTCTACACATGATGCATGTTTGCCAGGTTTTCATCATGGTACCTATCCAAAGTGCCACTCTAGTGGTTTTTACTGAAGGACAATTTTTCTCTTTACTATTTTTGATTCTTTGTCTAATTTCTTTTTGGATTTTTATATTTTTGTATTTTTTTACATATTTTCTAAAATATTTTAAGCTCATGTTGAACCATCTAATGGTGTCAATGTAGATGCTTCTATCATAATGTGTCATCGATATCCTACTTGAAGAAACTACTTTGCCAAGATACTTGCACTTGAATGCAACTTTTGAGATTCTTGATTTGCTTTGTTGATACTGGAGTTAACTTTGTTTTTGTATGCACTTTGTGATAGAGTTCCTTATGAATTCTTATGGTGAAGGGTTGCTTTCAATATATGGTCAATGTGAGAATTGGATATCATGTGTGAAGGCATGGATGGTGTTATGTGTTTAGGAATAGATGGATTGGTTGGTAGTTTGAAACCTTTGACTCTTCAAACTTGGGAAGATAAGCAAAGATGGGAGGATATAAAAGTGTGCATGGAATTAGGACCAACTAATTGATACACTTTGTATGTTGCTTGAGAAGCCTTATTTTTCCTTTGTGGAAATATTTGATGGGTACTTTTTCCTTTTCTATTTTTCCCCATAGTTTCTTTGACTAATGGAGTTTGATAGGGATCATCTTTCTTTGTATTTTTTGGTATCCACTTGTATTTTATTTTTCCATTGCGCTCCTTCGCTTCTTTTGCTTTCATAACATTCTTTGTGCTTTCATTCAAATATTTCTTCTGATGTTGGTCCCAATTCATGGATGGGGTGATGGGTGGATGAAGATTCATGATGTGGCTAGTTGTAGTATTGGCATTGGTTTCATTGTAAGGATTCTTCATGCTCCCTATGTTGACATTTACTTGAGATATAGGTTCCCCCAATATTGTGGTAGTAGCACCTTTTCTCCTTGATTCTGCTTGTTTTAAAATGTCTTGTTTAGTAACCCTTCTCTTATAAATGACCACTATAGATGACGTTGTTTCAATTTATTTCTCTACTAACTTTGGAATATCCTATTATGTCTAACCTATCTCCTTGAGTGGATAATGTTGGATATCTTCATGCATGATGTCCCTAGTCTGAGTTTGGGATATATTTGATCCTAATGTTGACAACTCTATTTGACTGTAGGAATCAATAACCTACTCTTTTCATGTAATAATATCAGGAGTAAAGGAATCCTATTTTGAATGAATATCATTTACATGTCCATCCATAGAAAGAATCTCATGGGTAGATGGAGGAGTATGTGCTATGTGGATATGATCATCTTGTATAGATAGGAGAGTGTTCATTAGATCATTCTAGTAGATTGGAGATACAAATTCTTGATCTTGAATGATTTTCAAATTGCTTTTGACATGCTTTGGAAGAAGTTCTTGACATGAGTCAGTTTCAAAGGATGGATTACATACAAAGGGTTCTTGTATGTCTTCATTAGGCATGGGGAATGGCTCAATATCATCTTTATCTCTGAGTGGACTTGGATTAAGTGTTGAGTTGAGGATTCCTTCAATATCTATGACCATGAGGTGAAAGGATATCAATATGTCTTGGAAAGGACCATTGCTAGACTTTGGTGACAGATGTTGATCATGCTTTGGAAAAAATTCTTGAGATATGTCCTCTAACTAATTAGATAATGTAGAGACATTTTCAACATGATTATTGGTCGATGGATCATGGATTATGTCAATAGGATCAAATATCTCTAGCACTCCTTGAAATAGATCACTAAAAAGTGGCCCTTGATGTATGGTGAATTGGTCATCAGATGAAGTGGAAACATCTTCCATGTACTCATTAATGGAGAGATATTGAACATTGTTTTCAACAATTGTGGCATAGAGATTGTCAATGTCTTCAACCATAGGGCAAGTGATGTTGAAATTTCTTGAATTGGATCATTGTTGGGTATTGTTAGTGGATTTTGGTTATGGTTGAAAAGTGACTCTTGATATATGTTGATCTGATCTTTGGATGAGGTAGAAACATATCCAATTTTCTCATTGATGGATAGATCTTGATCATTTTTTTCAACAATTGTGGTGGGGAGATTGTCAATGTTGTCATTAGGGGTTGAATCTTTATCATTTTCCCCAATAAAAATATTTTTTTGGTCAATAAGATCTTGGATGAGTTTTTTGAGTTGAATACAATCAGATGTTGTGTGTCCCTTTATTTTTTGATACTCACAAAGATGCTTCTTGTCATACCAAGGCAATTTTATGTCTAGTTCTTGATAGTTCTCATAGATGGGTATTTTAATCAGATTTTCCTACACCAATTGTTGCATGACTGATTCGATTGGTCTCCCAAGTGGTGTGTATTTTCATTTGTTACCTTGTGAGATTTGTACTTTAAATTGACCTTTTAGTGATTGATCTTTGAGATGTGGCTTTTGATCTTCGAGATGTCGGGGTTGGATTTGTTGATGTGGTTGATGTTGATATCTAACTTCTTGACATTGGAGAAATTGTTCTTGATGTGGTTGTGGACACAACTCAATGATTTGATGACATGGTTCAACCAATGGTAGATTGTATTGATTTTGGAGTGAAGATGTGTCTTGGAGAAATGAGTCAATTATTTTGGCAAGTGAAGCAATTTGATCTCACAAAATTTGATCTTGATTTTGATCTTGAAACCCTTGATATATAGTTGATTTGGCTTTTGTTCAAGCAGATTTGGAATGCATACTTGTGGAGTTTGTATGGGATCATGGACAAATTTACTTTGGACAATGTTTTGATTTTGAATGGCGTTTAGATTTGGCATTATAGGTTGAAATTCAACATTGTTGTGGTTGGGAATCACATTGCCTTGATTTAGTTAATTTTGATTTTGCAGTGATGTTACCTTGACTTGGATCAATACATGGAGTCATTAACATATTGTTTGGACTTTGAACAACATTTTTATGATTCACAAACATATTTACCCCAAATTTTACCAAGTGTGTATTTGAAATGTTCATGTTTGGAAAACTTGTACTTGGTATATTCACATTTGGCGTGTATGGATTTGGTGGGATAATGTTATTCGTTTGTGGAAGACTGATGCAGTGGGTGTTTGGTTGATTTATTTGTATGTTTGGAATTGGATTTAAATCTATCATCAAAAAGGTGTTCCAAAATTTTGGCTGGGCATAATCACACTTATTTTTCTACTCAAGTTTGTAGGAGATAATGATTTCATGTATGGATTGTATAAATGTGATTTTTGAAAATAAATTGGCATTGTAAGGCTTTGAAATTTTGGTTGACTTGGTTTTGTAAGGCTTTGATAGTTTGGTTGATTTGGTTTACTCATGATGTATGGATCAATTTTATATTCCATTTTCTTCTTGTGTTTTCACCTTGTTGCAAGAGTGAACCTCTAAGGTGTTCAAGACCAATGATGAGATGAAGGATGAAAGGGGTGAATGATATGGGTATTGAACATTTAGGAACTTTGGATCAATGTTAGACTTTTAGGATTTTATTTCGATTGGTTTGATTTGGATAATGAACTTGTAAACCATAAGATGTTAGATGTGATATTTAGGATAAAATTGTTCAAGGAAGTTATAATTTAACTAAGTGTCTGAGGAAGGACTCATCCAAACACACCTAACCAAACAAATGACTTTGATTTTGTTTTAAGGTTGTACCCAAGTCTAGAATATTGATGTTTCCAAAGCTCTAAATTTGTTTATGAGATGGATATGATAAATTTTTAGGATGAGTGAAGTGTTTGATTCAATCCTAAATGAACATAAGGACTTGTTTATAAGACCAAGATAGTGAAGAACATGTTTTTCTCTAAGAGTAGTTCAAAACCAAAAGATCAATGTTTGCATGAAAAACATATGACCAAAAGATGTCAAGCATATGTGTGGGGTCCAATTGTTCTTAACTTTTCTTAGTGACTTATTTTTACCACAAACACACTCTTGATTAGCTTTTGAAACTAGATGTCTAATGTCTTAAATTCTTATCATCCCACAAAGTGTGTTATGCGGAAATCAACGAATTTTAAGGAAAAAGTAATTCCTATTGTTGACCTTACTAGGAGAAAATTGAGATGAAATCCAAATGATTAGAATCCTCTAAGGATGAGAATCCCAAGGGTAAGCAATAGCATGTGAATTTGTTCACCGATATTTGCTTCTCCTAAAGGGTTTGAGATTTGATGCTTATGTTGAATGTTTCTTTTCCAATGTTTTCAATCAAGCAATGTGTTTTGATTTCAAGAAAAATCACAACCCTATGAATATTTGAGATAGTATTTGTCAATTCCCCACTTGGACAAGTCCAAGTATGCCTACTTTCAGTGAATGGTTAGATGGTTGACCACACACGCTCCCCCTTATAGTTTACTTGCTTCTCAAGTTAGCCAAGCATCAGTACCCATGAATCTCCCATGGCATACTTTCCATTTATACTAAAATTCATAAAGGTGTGGGGCGGCTTCAGAACAACTGTTCTTGCACCAACAAATAGATTAAGATTTTGGCCTTTCTATAACAAGGGTTTTAATTTGGACTTTCCATTTGTAGGAGTTGACCCATCGAGGTGAGAGACCATTACTTCCCTTCTCGTCAGAGCCAACCATGTAATACTATCCTTTGTTCTAGTACCCAGTTTTATATCCCAACTAGAAATACTCTTGGCTTTAGAGTGTTACCGGTTGGGTCATTCCCTTGGGTGAGTAATTTTTCCCACAAGTCAAGCACTCTAAGATAAACAATATCATGTAAACATATTCGTAACTCGATCGATCTTTGTTGAAAAATAAAAAGAGAATACACGTGATAGGTTCCACTCACACTTGCACAATGTTTTGTTCAATTTTAAACCCAAAATGAAGTGTGGAGGTAATTACTTTATCCCAACTTAAGACCACCAAAATCATTTTGATTCTCAAGATCACCATGAGGCACGAGAGAAGTGCATACATCTTTTCAATGGTGTTAATTTGAGTAGGCAATCACAAAAAAAAGTAGCACTTGTTCATTTTAAACCCACAAAGAAAAAGTGAATTCTTTTTATAGCACCAAATCAAATGACTAATTGTCCTTGTTCAATTGTTTAGCCTCAAATGAAATCTAGTATGTTTGTCCTAAATTTCTTTTTAAGCCCTTTGTTGTAAAAATTGAAATGTTCTTTCTAAGAGCCCAAAAGGATGTGAGTTGATCTAAAACTAAAAAATAAAGCATAGGATGGAAGCTCTAAGTATTTAAAAATGCTTTGATTTCTTCAACTCTAAAATTTTGCTTGCTTTTGCTAAATTCCAATGCACCACTAATTCTTTATGCAAACCTTGAAGATTTCAATGCATTTCCACCTAATGTTGTTCCTCTTTAACTCTATTTTCTTTTTTTTAGTTTTCAAAAGTAGATCAAACTTGGAAAAACCATCAATTAATTCAGATTTTGTCAACAAAATATCCTATCTTCAAGTCAATCAAGTTTCTTAGAGGCCTCTTTTATTGCAAAAGTAAAAAGAAACAAAGAAATTTGCATTTAATATGTTTAAGCACTTAAGAGAGTCATGAAAAATCTGCACAAGATATTGAGTTGTCAGAAGAATGAAGAAAACTTTAATAGCTTAAAAACAATCAATACTCTTATTAATGTCAGGCTTTAGATTGCTTTGAACCAATTTTCAATGTCCAAGTCCCAAAGAGCATGCACAACCATAAAAATATGGCTTTTAATGCACTAAGACTTCATCACCATGGATTACGTAGAGGCAACCACTAAGATTTTCACACAATAAAATCATGCTACCCAAGAAAAGTCTCTCTAATTTACTATGAGATAAATATCCCCAATAAAGTTGAAAAAATAATTAGTTCTAGAACAACAATATTAATGAGACAAGAATAGCAATATTAATGATAAAATTAGTGATATTGATGAGAAAACAACCCCATTGATGAAAAAAGAAATAGTGATATTTAATGACACAACGTTTGTCTCATTTACTGTGACTGCAGGATCGAGGAAGATAGCCTAGAGAGATTGTTTAAGAAACCAGGTGGTTGGGGTATTTTACATACATCCCCAAGAATGTAATAAAACTAATAGAGTGATATTGTTTTCTATTGTTATCACACAAGTCAAAAACTGTGTAGATACAAGCACTTTCTAGTCTATTTTTATTTGTTGTAGACACAAATTGCATATAGGCAATGCACTAAAACATCACTTAGCTTTGTTAAGTTACACACAACTTTCATATTCTTCTCCAATCTTCTATGACAAATAAAGTCAATAGAAAGTAATAGCTTATCATATTTAATACTATAACCTTGAAGTCTTATAGAGTTGTTTTAAGTATGCACTGTCATTAATTACTTCCCTCTCACTTTCCATGCTTTCGGTCTTATTTTCCTGCACAAGCTAAAAGGAAATCAGAATCTAATAATTACTCCCACTTTTATAAAAAATGATGAGTAAACACATGCCAACATATCAAATGTCAATAGAGAGTAATTTCTTATCTATTTAAAGCCCTTTACAATTGTTTTACTTCTACACAGATGTTTTGAATTCATGTGTCAGCGACTAAATGGCTTTTAGCAGACTTACAATTTAATGCAATTGGCTGACCATGCTTTTGAAATATTTTAAAAGCTTTAGAAAGGGCACGAACCAAAGAAGAAGGCACAAGAAACTTTTATGTAGATGTTAAATGTATGGTGTAAAATTGAATTCCATAGTCTTCACTAGTTAGTTCGTACAACAAGAAACATCTGCAAGTTTGTGAATTTTATGCGCACAACCTTCTATAGCAACTACCTCATCACTAAATACTTCTGAATTTTATGATCACGAAGGACATAGCTCAACACAGTCTTCACAGGTTTCATCACTACCTCTTTGTAAACACCACACATCTGTACACTTCTTATTAGACTAAAAAGGTTTACATTTCTTACCAACTACATTAGAAGCAGGAAAACTGGTGGCACCATTTGTATTCCAGGATTCTTTGGTGGATGCAAGGAATAACAACTATATTACTGTAGACATACTAAATTGGCATCATGCATTTAATTAAGTCATATTATTCCACTCATTAAATAAATTGAGTTTATTTGATCATTCCCTAAAGTCCTCTGTTTAAATTAAATAAATTCATCTTTAACACTAGCATCATCCCCTTTAGCTAATTAAATCAAAATATTTATTTAACTAAGTCTAAATCATTTTCTTCTCCTTTTGATTTATTTTAATCCATAAATCTAAGTCAAATCATCTAATACCTCATTAAATTAATCTAATCCTGATTAATTTAATCTAATGAAAGTCCCATCCTCTAGCTTTTCCCACTTGCAAAAAATAAATCATTTAATTGATTTATTAAATCTTCATTTTCTCTCAACAAGGCATAAAAAGTGGAATATTCCCCCATTTAAAATCTCCCTCTCAAACGACTTGTCCCTTCCAACATAGCATTAACTCCCGTCTTACATGTCCCCTACTTGGAATTTAAGACTTTTTATCTCCCTCCAACAAGCTATCTTTTGAAATTCAAATCTCCCCCTCTTTGGCACATTAACCAAGATGTGCACAACCTTCGTCCATTGACATGTTGACAAGTGGTAGCTTGCCATTGGCTCATGATTTATCCCACATACGCCATGTTTTCCATTCTTCTATCCTTCTTGGTTATAAATAGAGGCCTCCTCTATTGTATTACTCCTCCACAATCTTAGGCAACTTCATACAAATTCATCTTGCACTTCATCTTGGTCATCATCTTGCATCTTTTTCATCATATCATCTAGGAGCTTATCAAGGATTGTGAAAGGGCTTCTTTCCACATAAGCACCAATCCACTATGAGATAAAGTTTGATTGATGTTATTATGTGTTTTATTTAGCTTCATTGTTTTCTTAGTTGCATACCTAACATGATTCAGTATTTCATAGAGATGCTTTGGTTTTCTTTGTTTTAACTAACTATGCTAATGTTTATTATAGTTAAAGCATATGCAGATTTAGCATCTACATTATGGTGCTAGAAGGAGGGAATCATAGATTTTCTTCACATTTTTTGTGCAATGGCTTGCTTCTAATTATTTATTAGGATAGAATTTATGTAAGTTTCTAAAGTCTCTGCAATAAATCTATTTTATGCATATCCAGATTGTGTTTCTTTGAAGAAAATTATCAAATAAATATCGTGCTTTGTCTATACTTCTACATTTTGAATACATTTCTCCTGCTCATACTCCCATATACAATGACCTGAATGTTCTGGCTTAACACATTTCTCCAGCAAGTATTTCATTTGAATAGAAATATTTAAATAGATTTCACTCCCTCATTTTGCAAATGAGAGTAAAGCTCGTTGCTTGGTAAAGAAATCAGTGTAGTCCATGAGCTCACTTTTATGAGACATTTTCATTTTTCTTATGGGACTCATAATGTTGTTCATGTGGCATCTCTATTGATGGTTCCATCCACTCTATAATATGTGGGTGTAAGTGCACAGTTGAAATCCACTTTAAATGTGGAAGTTTTTGCCTTAACCAAAAAATTGAAATCGCATTGAGGAAATGAGATCCTCGATGAATAAACGGGATCCCCGATTTTCTGATCCCGAGCTTGAGATGAAACGGATCCCGCTTAAAAATCGATCCTATTTCCCACAAGATCTTCAACGAATGGAAATGTAATGGGATCCCCCGATGAGAGAAACGAGATCCCCATTTCTATAATTAAATCAGATCCTGATTTATGAAACGGATCCCGATTTATGAAATGGGATCCACTCCATTTACATAATAGGATGAATGTCGTTGATGGGAATGGGATCTTGATTATAGTAATGATCCCGTTTATTAATAAATGGGATCTCGTTTTATAATTGGGATTCCATTTTTTTTAAATTTGAATTTTGTTTTGCATCATGGGTGGGTTTTTGCCAAGGTTTTTGGTTCAGGAAAAGCATTGGAAGTCCGAACCTAGGCCTTCAACCTGGTTTGACCTGCAAGTTGAAGGCCCTAACAATGTCAAAGAAAAATACCGACTTTGGACATATGGCTGACGACCTTTTTTGCAAAATTTTCTGACAAAATTAAAACCCATTTTAGATGAAATAATGCAGATTCTAAATATGTAATTTGTTTTGCAATTGAATTATCTTTTCTATTTTTCAATTAATTTCTAATAAAATTGGTCCATAAACTTTAAATATCAGAGTTTTTTACTATTTTAATAACTTTTGATCAACATAACATTTTGACAAACAGATTGCACGAGAGCAAACTTCAGACAATTCTTTTCAATTTAAAAAAAATCAGAAAATGATAAGTTTAGGTCATCTTATGCATGTCGCACACATTTTCAAAACTACAACCGGCTTCTAATAAAAATTTAACAAAAAAAAAAAATATCCAATAAAAATTACAAAAAATATCAGCATAAGCTTCAAAGGAGCGCAAACTTTTCCCCAAAATGATTTAGAAAAAAAGACAAAATATGGATGTCGTATTAACGCATTTATGGTAAAAAAGACTTTAAATGTGTTGGTTTTAGAAATCTCATTAAAAACTCTATTTGTACTAACTGTATTGAAATAAATTACATATTTGGAACTAGACTCCAGCACTACATTTTATGATTAGTGACTTTTTCAAAGATTTCATCTCTGGCGCTTCAAATTTTAAGGTCAAATGTGTCAAATGCTGAAAATCGATAGAACACTTCCAATTTTTGGCCAAAAAGTGGACTCAATTTTGCACAAACCCATATATGTCTCCATGTTACAAGATGGAGGTTCCTCTATATGGTTTTGAGATGTATTTTTTATTATAGATTAATCAAACTCCAAGTATTTTCCTAGTTCAATGATTTCATATTTTAAATGAACCATTATCTATGAAATGGAGTTAAAATTCTTACCTTCGCCTCTTTTATAGAAGAAGATTGTGTCTACAAGAGGGCATATTTTGTAAAATATTTAAACTTTTTCTACCTAAAATTAAATGTAGAAGTAGCTTTTGGCTATAAAAAATGACTATTACAGGTGCATTTTTCTTATGCCTGTAGAACTTTGACTTGGTAGCACCAAAGGTTTAAATGAACAATACAAATTTTAAGAGGGGATTTGAAGTTTAAAAGATCATTGTTTATTATATTTGTTTAGAAAATATCCTAACAAAAATCATTGTAGAAGATACTGGCACAGGTTTGAAGGAGCGCTACAAATTCCAAGGGAGATCGAAACTGGGAGAATCATGTTGAGTGAGAGTTTTAGTGATTGATAGATTGTGATGTCAAACTTTCATTAATTTTTCTTAGTCTTGTTTCTATCATTTATATAAAAAAAACTGGCGCACATTGGTGGTTGTAATATAAAAGACTTTGATTTACTTAGAATTTGTGTCTTTTATTTTGATCTCATCTATATTACCACCTACTCAAACCAATCATCAAATGATCCATATTGATTTTTCTACAACATTCAGTTAGTAGCCACAAAATTTCAACAAGGTCTGGGACATAAATCTTCAAAAATTTTACTTGAGAAAACAAAAATGTTAAAAGATTTTTGGTAAACAGTCTACGGGCCTTTTCCATTTTTTCCTACATATCTACCATGACATTTCCAACTATAATATTTGACAAAAATCCTTTATGCGTTATTTTTTATGACTTTCCATACATATAGATCTACAAATTTTATGAAGGGTTCAACTTTTTCACCAGCCAATTAACATTTTCTTGAAAGTTTCTTGCACCTTTTCCTCTTTTGCATGGGTCTTCTAGCTTTACACCTAAAAAATGTATTTTCTTGAATTTTTTAAAAACATTTATTCATTGACTTCTTTGTATGCCTGCTAATAGCATTTACTTGAAAGCTTACACCTTTGCAACAAATATTCTTTTGTGTATGTCCTGCAATCATTGCATTGCTGTTAAATTTGATTTTACACTTTCCAATTGCATTAGCTTGAAAGTATTTGAAAACCATTTAGTCACCGTAATTTGATGCATTTGAAAAGGAAAAAATAGGTTTTACAGGGACCTGAAACCGCAGAGTTTAAACAACAAAAGATAAATACAAAAAGTTCAAACAAGTAGACATCTGTCCCAAAAAGGAAACAACAGCACCAAGAGACAACAGTGCCCAAAAAAGGATCGCCCAAAAAACCAGCAACCAACACCACCACGCTACTCCAAGGTGTTCAGTAGCTCCTCAACCTCCTTTTCAACATCCTTCATGTCCTGTAACCCCTACTTGAGAATTTGAGCCGTATGTGATGAAGTTGGGGTCTTCCTCTTAATGTTAGCCCAGGTACGAGTCGAAATCCCTTCACCAGCTGATCTGCTACCTCCCTTGTCCGCATCTAAATCCACGACCAGCAAACCCTTTTGGTTTTTTTCAAGCTTTTCCACCATCGCATTGATGAAAATGGTGTTATGCCTAGCAATTTTGTGATTGTTCGCAACAGTGACCCTAATGTTTTGTCCAATCTTGGACATGCTGCACTCAATACTAGTAAATCTATCCTCCTGTGATTGTTGTCTTTTCCTCGGTAAGGGAGTTTCCTGTTCTTCATTATCTCTACGATTCCAACTGATCTTCTGCTCCAAGTCTGTGACCCTGTTGCTGAGATCAGTAAAATGGCCTTTCAAATCACAGACTTCTTTCTGGGTCCAGTTGAGAACAATGAAAAGGCCATCCATACTTTTTTCTACTATACTCACCATATCCTCAGGCTTGAGCTTATTCAGGGTCAATTAATTTCATCCTAATAGGGGACCGTAATTTGCTGTTAAGAGCACTTAGAATTTGAGCATATCATAAGTTTCAAATTTATAGCACAAGTGTGTT
>VDFB02045305.1:0-28294 GCA_007258455.2 Sequoia sempervirens | reverse complement strand
GAAATTGCTTGTCCTCAAGCAACTTCAATGCCGGATTTGCACTTCCTCACTTCCCATGTCGCGATCCTCAACCGCAACTTCCATTTCACCAGATATTCCCTGATAGTCCTCCGACGCAACTGTCTCTCCCTATACTCCAGGATGGACTCAGGTACTAGAATCAACTTACCCTCATCATCTAAGGGTGGTAACACCGCAGATGGTACAACACGATGACCCAACGCCTTCTTGAGGCGTGACACATGAAATACATTGTGTACCCTGCTCTCAGCTGGAAGCTCAAGCTCGTAAGCCACCTCGCCAACTCTCCTCAGGATCCTGAAAGGACCGTAATAGCGCGGCTTAAGCTTCTCTGACCCACTCTTCCTAAGAGGGGACTGACGGTAGGGCTGAAGCATGAGGTAAACCATATCACCAACCTCGAAATGCCTCTCCGTCCTCTTCTGATCTGCATATTGCTTCTGCTGATTTTGTGCCTTTGCAATATTCTCCTTGAGAGCCCTCATAGTGTCCTGACTCTCCTGCAACCAACCTCCCCGCACTGCACTCCCATCACGCTCAATAATGATCAAGGAAAACTCGCCATAACCCATATAGCTTACCAAGGAAGGGTGACATCCAATGGTCATATGGAATGTCGAGTTGTAGCGCACACTCAATAATAAATGTATCCATTTGACCCACGCTTCCCCGCTATAATTCTTTTGTGATATCCTCCACCTACTTGTTTACTATATTCTCGTCAGCCTATCTGCCTCGTGGATGGTAATCGGTGCTCGGGCGAAGCTCGGGTCCCGCAGCTCGGCGACCTCCCCGCCGTAGTTGCTCAGAACCGCTATTCTAATACCGACGTTCGAAAGGCAACCTATGAAGTCCAATATCTTCGAAGAACACCGCTTTAATTGCGGTAGTCAGAGTCGTGGTGACGGAAGAAGTGGGCATACTTCGTAGCCGATCCACAACCACATATATACAATCACGCCCTTGGGCTTTAGGCAAGCCCGTGATAAAATCCATCGACAGGCATTCCCACTTCCTGTCAGGAATCGGAAGTGGCTGTAGTAGACCTGCCGGGTGAGTGTTCTCCTGCTTGTTCTGCTGACAAACAGGGCACTCACGCACATACCGAAGAACATCTCTCTTGAGACCTTTCCACGTGAACCTCTCCCGTATCTGCCTGTAAGTCTTGAAGTAACCGGGATGTCCTGCTGTGGGAATATCATGAAAGGCCCTCATAACCATGTTCTTCACCTCAGAACCGGGCATCAAAAATATCCTGTGCTTGTAAATGATCAAATCATTTACAAGTGTGTACCTGGTATCTACTGCTGATCCCTCGACAATGCTGGAGGCCCAACTGTCCTTGGCGTACTCTGCCACTATCAAATGCCTCCAATCCTCTGCAATCTGAACCATAGTGCCTAAATACGGTCTCCGTGATAATGCATCTGCCACTACGTTCTGAGTACCTTTGATATATGCAATATCAAAGTCATAAGCCTGCAGCTTGCTGACCCACTTCTGCTGTCTGTCATTGAGATCTCGCTGCCCTAAAAAGTGTCTAAGACTGTTATGATCAGTCTTGATGCAAAACTTGCTGCCAACAAGATATTGCCTAAATTTAGCTAAGGCATGCATAATCGCGAGCATCTCTTTGTCGTATATGCTATACAACCTCTCGGGTCCTCTGAGCTTGCGGCTCTCATAAACTATAGGGTGCTTGTCCTGCATAAGCACCGCACCAATGCCCTCACCTGATGCATCACACCGAAGCTCAAACGGCTTCGTAAAGTCCGGCAGTGCCAAAACAGGGCAAGTGGTCATCAACTCCTTGAACTTCTAAAACACCTCGTATTTCGAAGTCCAAACAAACGCCTCTTCTTCATCAAATTCGTCATCGGGCTGCATGTCGTGAATAACCATTCACTAATTCAAGGGTAAAATCCATACAAACCAGAAACCTCTCAATCAGGTTGCCCACGGCAATAGACCAACAATGGCGCTGATCTTCTCGTGATCCATACGCATCTCCATCCGTGACCGATAATATGACCAAGGTATAGCAATTCGTCATCCTTTAAGTCGCGACTTGATTCATGCATAGCGACTCCCTTTCCAAAATGCTCAATACACTTCCAAATGAGCTGTGTGCTCCTGCCAAGTCCGACCGTGAGATATCAATGTCATCGGAAACCAACACAAACCTCTCAAAGAAAGAATGAAATAATTGCTCATAGTAGATCGAAGGTAATGGGCGATTAGTGAGCCCAATGGCATCACTACGAACTCGAAGTGCCCACAATGACATCTGAAGGCTGTCTTCTCTATGTCCTGCTCACGGACTCTAATCTGATGATAACCCGACCGTAAATCAATCTTCGTAAAATAACATGCCCCATGAAGCTCATCAATCAACTCATCTATCCTCGGTATCGGGTATCTGTTTTTAATTGTCCTCTTATTCAGGACCCTGTAATCAATGCACATGCGCAACGTTCCATCCTTCTTCACCAATACAACAGAAGAAGCGAACGGCGACTTACTAGGTCTAATGTGACCCATAGCCAATAACTCCTTTATGGTCTTCTCAATCTCATCCTTCAATCTTTTCGGATGCCTGTAAGGAGTTATCATGATGGGTTTTGCACCCTCCTCGAGCTCAATAATGTGCTCTATCCCTCTATCTGGAGGTCTACCTGGCGGAATATCACTGAACACCTTATCATGCTTGACTCTGATCTTCTGAATGTCCGGATGATACTCTGTCTTCTGCTGTCCCTCCTGTAAAGGCGCTAAATGACACTCGGCAGCCCACTCTACCATGTCATGACGCATGAGCCGCTCCATTCGGCGAAAGGAAATTGTTTTAAGGTCGCTGTCCCGTATTGCCTTTAGAATGTGAGTCTTCCCGTCGACCTCAAAACGTATTTCCATATCCTTGAGACGAAGTGTGACCTCCTCCAGTGAGTGCAACCACTTCATTCCCAATACTAAATCGATGTCTCCCATATTGACAACATAGTAATCTGCCTTGAACTCATAGTTGTTCAAGCGTAATGGAAGATCTCTAATCATGCGTTCGCATCTCAAAGTGTACCCATCTGCCACTTTGACTCTGATGCCCTCAAACTCCTCGGTGATAAGCCCTCGTTTCTCAACGAACCTAGCATCAATAAAATTATGGGTAGCTCCTGTATCCAATAGGGTGATGACCCTCTGACCTGCTAATACACCACGGAGCCGGAAAGAACCCTCCTGCTGAATGCTAGACAATCTGCCCTCCTGTATCTGAAGCTCGGGCTCTACCTCCACTCTATGCTCTGGAGTCTCTGTCTCTGACTCATCTGAATGCTCAGGTTGCTCTGAATTTTCTGATTCGGAGTCTTCATAGTATGCCCACATAACACGATTCGCCTTGCCCTTAGGTCTTAGAGGGCAATCGTGATTGGCATCATACGGTCCCTTGCAGTAAAAGCATAACTTTTTCCTGCGAAGGTCATTCAGGGCCTCACGATCCAAAGGTGGGAAGGCTGATTTACCCTTCGAATCGTTTCTATAATCTGATTTGTTTTTGTTATAATTAGATTTGTCATTGTTTTTATTAAAGCCCTTGTTGTCTCGGAACGATGAAGAACCTCTGGAGTTAAATTTATTTGCCGGGGCTGCGAACTCCATGTTACGTGCCTTCCTCATCGCCTCCTGTAGTGATGGAGGATCAAAGGCTTTTATCCAGCCTTTAAGTGGTTCTCTCAAACCCTCCATAAAGAGAACTACCAACCGCCTCTCAGATATGCTCGGAACCATGACGGAAAGTCTCTGAAAGTCGCTGATGTATGTCTCGAGATTGCCACTCTGCCTCAACTGTGCCAAATCTCTGAAGTAAGTCTCCGGATCCTTCCTGTCAAATCTCTCAACCAGCCTGTCTACGAACTCCTGATATGAAGTGATCCTATCATGATGTAGCGTCACCATACCGTGATGCCACCAGTCATAAGCTACTCCCTCGAGGTGCAGTGTAGCGTAACGGATAGCGTCTCTCTCAGCCATCGGACGCAAGGTAAGGAATGTATCAAGCTTGCTAATCCAAGCTTGGGCTGTCATCTTCCCACGGCCATCAAACATTACCAGATTCAACCTGTTAGTTGCATGTTTGAGGTCATTATTCTGCTGTCGGGGTCTCCAATCCTGACGAGCCCTATTGTGTTCACGCCTCTGTGTGATAAAACGGTCAAAAGTGATCCGTTCTCTGACTGCAGGAGGTATCAACTCCCACTCCTCGTTTGCTGCCATAAGGTTATCAGCAAACAAATCATCCCGATCCTCCTTCCTCGCATAGCCTCATCGGGCTCCTCGCCAGTTCGCGGAACGAGGGCCTCAGAGGTCATCAGTCCGTGATTAATCGCCCTAGGTGCTCTGCGGACTCAAAGATCACTCCCCGCTATCGCTAATGTATGTGGTGACGGTCTCCTCGAAGTCCCTAATCTCTACAGTGCCTGTGCCACCTGCTGTAATACATCGTCAGATCGACGTTGTCCTGCACGAAGATCTCTGAGTGTGAGTAAGACCTCAGCATCATCCTGATCTCGGTTGTTATGAGGGACATCTGTCCGAGGTATATCTGTTCTCTCAGCCCTATCATTCCTGTCGGCCATGATTTCCGGCTGCCTGCTCCAACTGCGTTGCCTTTCAAGCAAGGCACGTCTGCGAGTGTAGTACCTGTATGTATCAATTTCCTCTGGTTGCATGTGATGGCCCAAACCCTAGGATGGCAGAATCAAGCTCTGATACCACTGTAGAAACCCTAGGTTTCCCTCTAACACTGCTCTGATTGATATTTTCAGTTTCCTGACGTTTTTCTGAAGTTTTGTGGTTTTTTTGTAATTTTGGATTTTTCAATGCATTTATGAACAGTACGGCTTTGACAGAAAATAATAATAAATTCTATAAAATTGATTGATCTTCAATAAGCATAGCAAATACAAACTAGATTGAAGGCGTCTCTTTTATTCATCAAATATCCTTCATATACAAATGATCTGACAACATGCAAGACAAATAATGAATTTTATTTATGAAGAGAACCTGATTTTTCCTGGTACGGCTGAAGGTACAGAATTGTACGGCTATCATGAATGCTTGGTCTTTTCTCCAGTCTGTAGATTCCCAAGTCTCCAGCAACTCCCAGCGCCTCCAGATGGTGAATGAATGAGAGCTAATGATAGGCGTATGAGTTAGACAGAAGACACGTCCTTTATTGCTGGTACGGCCTGACAGAGATGTACGGCCTGTCAGATCAGCATTAAATATGGTACAGACTTCTCCAATAAGCAAAGTTTGGATCTCTGAGATGGGCGCCTTGATGAACAAATGGTATCTGGATGAAAACCTCTGAAGAATCTCTGACAAATACAATATCTGAAGCTCTGTAGTTTCTCTGGATAAGAAAACCTCTGTGGCAATAAATCAAGTGGTATTCCACACTCTCTGAATTGCTTTCCGTTGGAGATGGCTCGTTCCCCAAGGCAAACGAACATGAAACCCTAAGTCTCAGGCTCAGACCAAAAATTGATCAATATCAAACTCAATAAACTCATAATGGGCTCAATTCCCAAGGCAAACCCTCAAATACATGAAAAGTGCGATTCCCTTGAAAATAGGGTTTTAATGAAATATTCATATTTTAATATTTTCACCTTTCCATAGTTCTCCACTGAATATTTAATTCTTAATTAAAATATCAAACTGGCCCCTTTCTTCATGATGGCGCACCCCTCAAGGAATTCACTTTAAGTTATAATATTAAATTATAACTTTATATTATAAACGTTAATTAATTAATATTTAATCAATACGATCAAATATTAATATCTCCCTTATTTCTAACCTGCTTTTATCGATCCGCCTCGATGTCGATGTGACTCTGAAGTGATTCTGATGCCGCCTAATACTAAATCATAAAATAGCAGTTGGTCCCATTGATCAGCCGCTAAGAATCAAGTAAAAATAGCAATTTCAAGAATGACCCGACGAATTTAACGAAAGACAACTGATCAATCCCTGCTGACTGAAGCTGAGCCAAGCTCCGAAATGACCCCCTATCCAGTCCATCAGCCTACGAGGGTCGTATGATAGGCCAATCCTGTCGTCTGAGAGATGTCACTCAGAAGGGGACATGACAAAGATCTTGCTCAGCAGTTCCTGGGAAAATTGAACCCAGGTCTTCTTCCAATGTTTATCACTCAATCATGCCCGAGAGACTTGTTACGGTATATTCTTAATTTAATTTTACTTAATTTCTTTACTTTTCTGACAGATTTCTCAAATATTCTACATGGTAATTTTTCCGTACTTCTCAATAGGGAGGTCGGTATTAGAAAAACATTTCCCTAAAACATTCATCACATAAGAAAAACAATTCTAAAGCCTTTAATTCAAAAATTTGCATATAATTTCTTAACATAACTTTTTTAAGTCACAGTCTCTACGTGAGTGCATGTTGTTTTGCAAACTTCATATATTTGCTGGAGCATCTAATTATTTTCCAAATTATATCTCATGTTAGTACGCACTTGTTACTAGAAAGGAAATAGTATTTATTTGTAAACTTTTCAATCCACGACCTTCTTGGAAAATTTTGATCTTATAATATTAGCTGCATGTGTTACAGAATATATATATTCTGTCATGTCTCCTAAAAATAAAAAAATTAAATATAGATGTTTTTGATGACGAGGCATTATAAGGTCTACTATGTATTACTTTATTTTAAAATTTACTTTTCAAGTCTCTTGGAAGGAAAAAAAAAATTAAATAATAATAAAGGGCCCAATTTGTGGGCGCTTATATAGGAGAGGCTAGCGCTCAAGTTGGATCATCTATTCTTGTCATTCTGAATTCAAATTTGAACTCTCAAGGATGAAAACCCTTCAATCCAATTGATGGTGATTCAGTTTCAGAATTGTAATTGAGTTTATTGTATCATCTATTTTTAATTAGAACAATTTTTGAACACAAGGAAATCAACATTTTTTTCATTTTGTGGAATTTGTTCATGTGTCTACAACTATGCCAAGATTTTGTGATATTTTGTAATTTATGTTATTGTCAATATTGGACAAGGTTTGTCAAACTATAGTAATGTCATATTTTGGGTCAGATTTTGCATTTTATATTCAGTTTTTATTATAGATTTGTAGTACACTGGACAGCTAGCAGTGGCCGCCATTCCTATTCCATTAGCGGTCAGCATCAGCCACATATCCACTGATACCACTCCTTTTTCCATCAGCGATCAACATCATCTACAGTTGTTGGCAACATTTATTTGTAGGTTTGTCACTACCAGCTGCCACCTTAAACCCCAAAGATCAACCTATTAATCCTACCACACAGTTTGGGTGATTGTTTTGAGCCCTTTCAGGTTGTGCTTTGCCAGATCCAGCAACATTCTTTGTTATTAGGCTTGTCAAAACACTTTTGAGTTGAATAAACTAAATATTTATTCTTAGCACCTTGTTTCAGATCTTGAAATTGCTGTTAGACAGTATTATTGCTGATTTATCTAGCCATACAATTGGATTATTCATTCTAATGTTCAAGAATTTTAGGGGTTATCATTGTTTGCCATCGTTAAGTCAGATTTGAAGTTTATTTGTCAATTAATTGCTTGAACTTAATTCTGAAATTTATAACTGATTTTAGTAGTGTAGATCTATTGCATATCATTTTCCAATAATTAGTAAAACACAACAAAAAAATTGCATATTTTTTAGGGTTCGAGATTGGGGACATTACAATGGTATCAATGCTTGGATCTTGCCAATCTGTGGTTAGATCTAATTTGTAAATTTAGCTTGACAAAAAAGAAATCAAGTTTTATTAGAGGAGAAGGGTGCAAGGTAAAGGTGAGAAAATAGAAGAAATGGGATATTGTATGTTAGATTCAGAAGCAAGCTTATATGACATTTTTCTTATGTCCTTGCAGACTCATCTATTTTCAACGGGAATGTAGAATCCAGTGTGGAATCTATATCTGTATCTCTTGCAGCTGCAGCTGTAGCATGCACTGCTGGTGATGCCATTGCCAGACTTCTACCCTTATCTTTTGCAGGTTGTGTATAACAGAATTGCACAAATTGTGCATTCTCAATGTGAATTTTCATCTAACTCTGGTTACTGTTGAGATCTTGTTGTTATTTAATGTAAATTGCTCCATTATATATCCAAAGAATTTTATTTTTTTTGGTTTAAATAAGAAATCATAGGAAATGGAGATTTATGGAACAAGGATAAAGAACAATCCTTTGCCAATAGAAAAAATTGGAACAAGCTATTGGTAACTGGATAGCTGTGTTTTATGTTTTTCTATGTTTGAGAAGCAAAGTGTGTTGGATTGAACACATTCAGAAAACATTAATGGTTCTTATCTGTGTGTTTTTCATCTTTCAATCAGAAAAAGGTTTATTCTCAAACTTTTTATGATTTTGCAGGGTCTAGTCTTGCCATAATGGCGATTATTACATCTTTATTTTCAAGCACAGCAGCACAACTTTCTGTAGTTTCAGAGCATGCAAGTATTCATTGTTTTGCTGGTGCACAAAAAATGGGAGCAGCACTTATGCTTCTCTTTTTCTCAGTGGTTAGATCTTTGACTCAACTTTCTTGTTATGAATAAAATGTCAAACCAACCTATATCCATCTTCCTTCTTGATCACTGTAATTTGTGGAAAACCAAAAATAGGTCCACAAAATGGCTACTTTTGTAGAAAATGTTGCTTTTATAAGAGAAAAATGGAAATTGAAGTTGTTTTCCTTTTAATTTCAGAGAGTTTTTAAGCATTTCATCCAGTCATTTCTTCCCAGTTAATTCTCAAATTTTTGTTTTAGTTTTTCTCCAACAATTTTAGCACACTCAACCAATATTTCTCATTCATGATTTTGGTAAGTTTTTTCAGGATGCTTAATTTTTTGGACCATTATTATTACTGAGTTTCTATTCTTTTGAGAGGCTGCTAGGTCAAACTCAAGCTCTGGCTTTTCTTATTAATCTTTGAAGTGATCCTTTCATATTTGAATTTAATATTAGTTAAAAATTTAGGGTATTTCTAGTTTTTGCAATATATATTTTGTTATCAATATTTGTGGGTTTCTGTTTCAGTTGGTTATTAGACTTGCATGTTATTTAGTATTTGGTTGTTATTCCAAAATTGCAAAGAATTACAAAACTTATTTAGAAATTGCTAAAAAATTGGAGAGGGTTATTACACTATAGAGAAGAATGTTGTATGCCTTTTTTTAGAGATCGTATAGATTGTTGCAAGGGTGGGTGCTATGGTATAAACAAACATAGACTCTATATGGTCACTTTAGGAAATGGTTGCTAGAGAAGTTGGAGAATGGAGTGAGGAAATGTGTTTAAAAGAAGAGATCAACTCTTAAGAAGACTTGAGATTTTTTATTCCAAAATTGGCCAATGAGGAATATCTACAAGGTTTTGGTATAGCTTCCAAGATATAAGGACCCAAACCCTTGTCAAAAATTTTGAAGCAAGGAGATTTCAATAGATATATGTTTGACGATTCAGGGTTTTCAACAACAATGATGGTTGAGAAGAATAAAAGTGGCAAAGACCCTCCTAGGCGAAATGCAATCTAGGAGGGTTTTTGTCATTTGGATCACACTATCAAGGATTTTCATCCTCGAAAGCTTGAAACTAAAATTTAAATTTGTGATAATGATAAGGGGTAATGGAATGATGTGAGCCTTGACTTCTCTTTTATAGGTGTTTTACTTCTGGCCCTCTATTTTATTTTATTTTTATTTATTTTACTTTTCCCTCCAATTATTAAAAAATACTTTTAAATTACATCCAAAGGCCCTTTTTGAATTATTATTTAAATAAATTGTTGAAAAAACTTATTTAAACATTACATAGAATCTATAATACTATTTAGGTTGCCCATAAAATATTATTAATTATTTTCGTTCCAACAAAGGGACATGACAATCCACCCTTTCTAGAATTGCTTGCCTTCAAGAAACTGCAAACCCAGATGCTCAAGTATCAATGTGCTAATATGATGAATAATGTTATAATGTCCATAGAGTATGGATCTTGTACTTATCAAATGAAGCAACTCTTGCCAAAAAGCAATATGGGATTTATGCAAATTCAGATGCTCAAGTGTCATTGTGCCAACACTCTGAATCTTGTTTGTATCAAGTGAAGCTACTCTTGCCAAAAAACACTATGCAAACTTAGATGCTCAAGTATTATCGTACCAACCCATGTAGCACCTTCCAGAGGGAGGCTCTTCCGATGCATTGGGAGCTCCATGATAATTCCACTCCTCAACTTCTTCTCTTGAATGTGGATGATGGCATAGAGCTTCTACTTGTCTTGAGCCTGTTCAAGATGATCCTTGAGTGTCCTCAAGTTGTCTTTGTAATGCTCAACCAAGTCACTAGTGGGTGATACCCTGCTATCTACAAACACCAAATCAACAAAAAATAGAGTATTATAGCCATATAGTGCCAAAAATGAATACATACTTGTAGACATGTGATAGGAAGTTTTGTAGCTCCTCAAGTTCTCTTCAATCCATATGTTTGTTCATTTTGTTTGTCCATCGATATGAGGTTGGTGAATGGATCTTGACATAATTTCAATACTTATCAATTGAGATAGTTCTTGCAACCACATACTAAGGAATCTACTATCTCTGTCATTCACAATGTTGTTAGGAAATCTATGTAATTCAATCACTTCTTTGGAAAATATCTTAGCTACTTTAAGGAAAATGTCAATAAAGTGCACATAACTTATTCAACAATAAAAATTCAAACCTTGAGGAGGCCCATGATGAGCTCCATGATTGTATCTTCCCACTTTTGAATAGGATCAGACAAAGAATGTAACAACTATCAATATGTTCCTCTTTGTTTTGATGACAAATGATGCATTCTCCTTGATGCTTGAAGATATATTTGATCTCTTTCAAGGCCAAGGGTTGACCAATGATCTCACCACCAAAATTTGGTTCTACTTTGATATCATTATGAACACCACCTTGAATTCTCTTTGTGGTGCTAATTACTTCTTCAATAGAAAAGGTATCTCCAAGATGTCTCTTTCCTTTCTCTTGATGAAATTCTCTACTCGATGGCCATCCTAGAGGCATAACATCAAACAACATACTATGTTGATCCAAAATAGACCAAATACCATCATGATAAAGTGTCTCACCTATGGATGAAGGCATGATTGTCATCAATTGATGAGTATTCCAGCTGCTTGTTTTGTCCTCTTAGCTCCATCTTCAATGCCTAAAAGCACTACTTTGTTCCCCCTGAATTTCAACTCCATACCAAACTCTTCTATAGAAAGTAACCACTATATGCCCAATACTATGTTAGCCTTTCTTGAATCCGTGACATAAAATTCATTGCACACCTTGTGTTTATCCCTTGTGATAATAAGATGTCATATCTTCTTGGTGCAAGGAATGATGAAGCCATCTTGTAGTTTCCTATCCTCTATGAATTTCCATTCATAGATCCAAGGATGGAAAACCTATTTGTAGCTTGATTCCAAAAACACTACTCTATGCTTAGTTAGAAAAACTCGAATATCAAAATAACATTTACCTTTCTTACCACCTTCCAATATAGAGAATCTTGTTGTCCTACTCCTTGCAACTATGACTAACTCCATTAGACCTTGGTCTATGGCAGGTATAAACTGGTCTTTAACTGTAGAACTTAACTCCATGGATTGGCCCAAAAACTACAAGCATTTAACCTTCATCAATCTTTAGAATTCACAATATATTTTGTATGGTTCTTCATAAGCTTACTTTTAATCCAAATACATGGGATGAAGAACTCATTAGGAGTAATGATATTGATCTCATTGAAACTCTTATCTTTCTAGTACCTCAAGATATCACGTGGATCCCATACGCGTAAACAATTTTGAATTTGAGCCAAGGAAACTATATGCCCTATGTTGTAATTTGTATCCTTTATCCTATCACCATTTTTAGATTACCTTCACCTTTGAACTGTAATTGCAAAAATAATCAAGGTGCTTACCTTCTTCTGTTGACTTAGATGTTTTTGAGAGATTTGCCTCAACACAACCATTTTTGTGATTCATAATTTTAGAATTAGTGGCAGCAACTAAAACATGCTCATCAACATAATTATTTTGAAAATTAGCCACATATGACAAGGACTTATTCTTTGGAAAATCGATGGTCTTGTTGGTGTACGTTTTATCATCCACTGAACACACAGAATAAAATGTCCAGAGACACTCTATCCTCTCTTGAAAAACCACCGCGTATGCTAAGATTGCGAGAAGATCATATGGCGATTCCAAGGTTTCTTTTGTCAGGTCTTGACGTGTGGATAAGCTCAATGGGCGTTGTGATTTGCTGGTAATAAACAAGGGGACTTACGTTAAAGAAATTTTCACAAGTTTGGGACTTAGGCGGATTTATCATTAAAGGCTTTTCAATTAGGACTTTAATTTGGATCTCAAAAAAAATAGCAAAAAGATAAGGGTTTAGGGGATCTATTCTACGCCTAAGAATTTAAGAGAGTAAAGATTCAGTGAAAGGGATAACCGCACTTTGTTTCGCCTCCTTTGGACAACTTACGCAAAGTGGGTGCAATCTTCAAGGGGTGTGATAATGATTTTCAGGCCTCGAATGAGACTGAAGTTAAGCTTCCACAACTATAAGCTCAGGCTAACTTTACGCATCGAATGCAAATCATCCATTCGAAGAAAGTATGAGCAATACTTCACCATTGAATCTATACGATCAATCTCTCATTCACTTAACCAATACTCAAAAGAAAATTCTACTTAACTTAATTCTAACTTTAATCTATGGCGGAAGAAGATATGCAACCTCGCTTACTACTTGACAATAAAAGTTATTCAAAGCAAATCATGCATAAGAGCTTTTATTATTGGAAATAGTCTCAATGCAACAATTTCATACACTGTCTCCACACAAATGAAAGTGAGAGATCACCAGTTTAAATAGAGTTTCAAAAATCAAATGAAGGGCCGAGATTAAAACAATATCAATGGCCAAGATTATTACAACTCAACCCTAATTAGGGTTTCCCAAAATAACATGAGTTATCAATCAGTAAACAATCAGTTAACAGGCAGTGAAGTGGCTGTTGGAGCTATCATCAAGGAGAGGCGTCCCTATCCGCTTGGTCAGCATTGCGCTCGATGAATCTGGACACGACCGCGACAACCTCCTCCATCGTGACGGGCGACAGCATGCTAATCCGGAATTCCAGTCCATCCAAGTCCTCAACACATTTGGCGAATGTGCTTGCCCAATCCGCCTCCTGCTTCACAAAATCATTCCGGATGACCAAGAGACTCGCCACTCTCGCAAAATCCTGTCTCAGAAGTGGTCCAGTAGCCGAGAAGAAAACCTCCTGAACCCTACGTTTCAACCTCTCTAGCTGCATGTCGTTTTCTCGGACAATCTCACAGTCAAACACTTCTGCAGTTGTCATATAAATTTTCTCTCGGATTTCTTTGACCTGCTCTTCAACTTTGAACCCATTTGCTTTTGCCCTCTCCAGAACCTCTTTCCGTATAGTCACTACCCAAAACCAATGGTGAAAATCATACGCTGCTCCTACAGCAATCACCTTTCTCTCAACCAACTCTTCTCTTGGGAGGCCTTTCAGGACCCTGAGGCATGGAATAAGCCTCTCCTGAATATTTGGAATACATTCCCATGTTTCTGCCATATCAACAAGTCTGGAAAGAAAAGAAGAGGTCTTCCCATAGGCCAGTGCTAGTTTCTCCATGAACGAGGCTGCTTCCGTGCCTTCGCTTATCATCCACTCCTGAGCCTCCTTGGCTGTGACCATCCCTTGCTCCACATCCTTGGCTATTTCCTGTGAGGGATTAAGGAGAGGAGGAGCTACTGCATCACCCTGATTAAGTGGCTGGGTCAAATGCCGTATGTATTCCTTTAGGCGTTCAACTTCCCTTTTATAGTCCTTTTTCGCCACTTCTTTTTCTAGTCTCGCTTTGACAGTTGAGACGGAATTGTCTAGTTCCTCCACTTCCTGACCTTTTGTGGTTGGGCCAAGATCTATGGTGGTTATGGCATACTCTTGAGGAGTGATCTCATCCTGTGGCTTGTCCACTGTCAGTACTGCGACGTTTATGGAACGACTGCTTGCCTCGTCCCGCCGAATGGTGGAAAATTTCTTGGCAGGCTTCTTAATTGCAACTTGTTCCAACCTTGCCAAGAAATCTGCAGTGTCATCTTCCTCTTGGGCTTCCTCTGGTGCCTGAATTTTCATTCTTTCTATCAGCCAATCCAGGATGGTAGGCTGCTCGATGCCATCTTCAACCTGAACATCCTCCTCATTTGGAACATCCACGACTTCTCTGAGAGCGGAAATCATTCCCTCTTTGAAGTCATTATGTCGGACTTCCATCTCATTATCTGAACCTAGTATTTCCGTGCCCGTAGGTGATGAGGGCTCCTCGTCATCCAGCTGAATAGGCTCATTGTTCTCTTCTTGAACTGGAGGAGGTACGATCATTTCAACCAAGGATTCATCAATGGTGTTGCCCGACAGTCGTATTTAGAGATTTTGGCAGAGCGAGGTAAACCGCCATGCGTCTTTTTGAACACGGTTTACTTGCGCTTTGGAACTGCTTTAACCTTTTTTATGCCAGTATAAGCCAAAGTCACGATTAGCGGCATTCGTCAATGATGGCGGCTCATTCATCTCATCATCCACGTAGGTATTCTTTTATTATTCCATCTCCAAATATTCGTCTTCTTCTGATCCTTGAAATATCAAAGATTTATATCAGTATATTCCCTGGCTATAAAATCACTTTTGAATCTTTTCAAAACTGAAGTACAACCTCATATTCATTAGCAGCGTTTGCCCAGAAGTCCTCCAGTTCCACCCTATGCTTGTACCTTCTCCCATCCACTGTCCGGATGTGATGATGTGGGTCAAAATTGGCCTTGGACTTGTAGGCTATGAACGGGTACCACTGGATTTCCAACCTGGCGCTCTCAGCTACCTGCACTGACGGACAGGATTCTAACATATTCCCGATGAAAAATGGGAATGTAACAGATGCCTTCTTGGTCGGCCTCTGGATGTTTTGATATTCTTCTAGCTGCCTCAGGACTTCGAGCAGAATCATCTGATTTGTCGGATAAACGAGCAACTTATAGGGATTTCCAGTAAATCCCTGGATCCTGACATATGTAAATTTTGGAAACTGGATGAACCAGGATCCGTATTTACTGATCAAACTTTTCGCCTCATGACTCAGCCTTTGATGCACTCCTCCTTGAAGTATTCTGGTAATATGCATTAAGAAGGCATCGTGCACCCGCCTGAAATGAGACTTCTCCTTCAGCTGGAGTTGTGGGTAGCAATCATAAGGTCTGAGTTCGTTTTCTCCGCTGCCAACTTTGCCCTTGCAAACTAGTCCTAGATATTTATATGACCTGGCCAATAAGTAGACAATATACGAGCTCATGTGAAAAGACTTAGTCTGTAATGCCCCGCCGTGCGAACCCCAAAGGAACTAATAACAACGGAACAATTTTTTTTTTTTAAAAGAACATACTAACTTACTTAAGTATTCCAATAACAATGTATTAAGTTACACGACTAGTTCCATTGGGGTACACGAGGTGACATTACTATACTAACCCATAACAACGACAATAAGATAATATTCATTAAACAATTACATAAATCTATTCATCCCCATCACATCATTTAAAATATCCATTAACAATAACCATATTAATACCATATGCACATATGACAAAACATGTAATTATACAGATATAAAGTGTTACATATTTCGGTAGATACAACATAACATAACCAACTATTACAAGGGACAGTTCTTGAATAAATACAAGGCCTGAATATACATCACATCCAAATGATAGTAAAATACAACTGTCCGAACATACATCCCAATACCCACATATACAATTTACAACATGGTCATCCCAACACACGTGGGAGACAATACATCAATGAATATATTACATCAGGAGTATAACATACATCTGGTACAAAGAATTACTGGATCATCAACATCCTCCAAAAACCCTGCAATAAAAGATACATCTGCAACAGAAAGGGAAACCCAACGGGGTGCGAAGCACGTTCCACCCAACCACCCCCGTGCTGAGAGTAGACAAGGAAGGGTCCCCGACCAAGCACGTTTAACAATAACACAAAACTAACTCCAAACAGACAACTTAACATCAAAGACCACTTAAAAACTCAACAATAACGAATCCAAAAGCATAACAGTAAACCACTTCAGAACGTAGCAACAAGTCACAATCACAACCTCAATGAAACTCAAGACATAATATCAAATACTACATCCGACAATAACCAAAGAGAAATCAATAAATCACTTCCAGAGGACTTCAGAAAATCGACACAAATAGAATGTTAGACGAGAGTGTCATCGCATGGTTTCACATGGATTCTCCAGACAACCTAACACAAGGTGCCGCCTCCATCTCTACATGGATTCTCCAGACAACCAAGTTAAGGTGCCGCCTCCATCTATGGTTCTCCTGACAGCCTATCCCAAGGCGCCGCTCCATAGGGTTACTCATGCGGAGTCATTAACCTTTCGGGAAGACAAGGCAATGACCTTGCCAACCACGGCCTTCTCAGTCCCCTTTAGTCTATGATAGCACTAACAGGTGGACGAGGCTTCACAATTATCTTATTAGTGTTTAATTCCCACCCGTGGTTTATTACTTAAGTTATCACTGATTAATCTAACTCTATGTGGGTTACCCTGACAGCCCCTTTGTGCGCCAGCCCCCACTAGAGCCACTCTCTCTAATCACTCAATCCCAAAATAACCAACACAAAAAGGACTGCATCAGCAAGACATGATTGAACCAACACATGGATCCTCCGCGAGGCATAACCATCTCACCATAACACATGAAACATAACCACAAACGACACAATCCATCAACAAGTAAATCATAACCATGGTCAACACATAGACCCAACATCAAAATACGAGATCACAATTCATCTTAGTTTCCCCACCTCTGGAAGTCCTAAACAACAACTTAGCCTCCTACGAAAAATACAATAAAACTAGGGTTCTCCCATGCGACCCAATGAAACAATGAAAAGTATTACAATGGACTTAACAATTGATCTTAAGGATAACAATTACGTTTAATCAATACTAGACTTAACTATTTCCAATGCATAACAATTCCAACAAATAAATAAATCAATAACCCAAGAACTCCATTATATTCAAAATACATAATTTATTTCTAATTACCACAAACACACTATAACAACACACATAAATATATAATCTTCCCATAAACACAACTTACAAACAAAACCCACTTTTATCTACATATAAATATATACAATAAAACATACACATCCAGACATATATTTATATCGTTTATTTAATACTGCACTATCAAAATTGGTCTAATAATCCATTGCAATCATGTATACTCATATATTTAAAATAAATATTATTAAGGAAAATAATACTTAAAATAACATTGATATATATATATATATATATATATATATTTATTTATTAAAATTTAATATAAACCTAATATATATATATATATATATATTTAATATAAACAACTAATAAATATAGATATATAATTTTAAATAAACTTTAACATACAATAACAACACATGCCAACAAAATTTCAAACTAACCAAAAAAAAAAATCAACAGAATTTAAAAAAAAAAACAGGTAGCGAAGCATACCGAGGCTATAGAAAGGCGGTGAGGGGGGGGTACAATGCCGGTCCCAGATTTTGCATAACTTGATCTCGGCTATTTGTCTTGCCTTGTGGGGTGATGTAGGCATTTTTGCGTCACAATGAAACCCCTCCCGAGGTCCGTGGGGGTGCGGCCTGGGCCGACCTCCCACCTTCCCAAAAAACAAATAAAATAATATTTATTTATATTTTCTTTTTATATTTATTTTAAATACACAATTCCGTCCAACACACAGGCACGAAAATTTTATTTAAACAAATAATAAACAATGTGTATAAAATAAGAAAAACGTGAAATAATAAATTTCGTTTCTTCTGAATACGATTTCCAATAAAAATATATGCTTAAATCATTTTTATTTTTATTTATTTATTTATTTTACATAGTATCTTAAATTCGAAATATATATAATATAAATATATCTATACATACAATTTTAAAAGCCAGAAAGTTATATATATATATATATATATATTTTCAGAGATTCAAAAAGATAAATTTATATAAATAAATTGTTTTCTCAACAGACCTAAAATACTCTGTACATAAGAATCCCAACTAATAAATAAAATAATAATTTTCACTTTAAACACAATTGTTTTCCATTATTAAATTTTATGAGGGCTTTCAGAAGATTTTTCAATAAACTCTAAAACAAATCTGACTTTAAAAATTTGACCTTCAATTAAAGATGACTTTTATTTCAAAACAAAAGATTTCACTACGAAATTACAAGGTTTCACAGAGGTTTACTAATGTTTTCAACAGAACATACAAGGGTTTCATACGCACAAATTTTCAAAATCACAAAACTTCATTCAATCAATCTTCAAAAACCTAGCAACTAGATTTATTTCAGATCAATGAAATATTAATAACTTAAAAGGAGAATACCTGGAGTCCTTTGTCTGAAGAAGAATCTCTTCTGTAGCCTCCTCTCGATCTCCTCCTGCCGCTCTCTTCTCCAATCCAACTTTTCTTCAAAATCACAATAATTTTTACCAGAAAACACCAAAATCCAAAACTATCTTTCTTTTCCAGATCCAGAACAACAGAGCCAAAAAAAAAACTTCTCTGTGTCCAATAACTCCCTCCTGAAAATAATAAAAGAATCAATAAAATCAATAAAGCTTCTCTGCTTTCTTTTCTCAAAAAGCCTCCCTCTTATTGGTCCTTTTTCCAGCTTTTAAAAGCACAATTTATCTCCAGTTTTTAATTAAAATAATTTATTTAATCAAGATATTATCTATGCAAGATTTGCTAATTTAATATTAATAAAAAGATAATATTTAAATTATCCTTATCAATATTTATTTAATTTAATTATTATCAACAATATTAATTTGAAATAATTATTTACTCTTTTAATAAATTAAATCACTTTTTAATTTATAATATATTTAAATTTAACCATTTACTAACTCACAATTAAATCAAAACAACTAGACAACTTAATCAATTATCATATAAAATAAGGTTAATTAAATAAACATGAACCATAACTAAAATGTATACTTCAACAATCAAACTACACAATCAACGAGAACGAAAACTTCAGTCATAACACGACTCACAACAGACGACGGACTTGGGACGGGGACGCTTCCAAACCTACTCCCTTTTTCAACATTTTTACCTGTTGGGTTAATTTATTGCTCGCCCTGTCCTGCCGAAGCAGGTGGAATCGAGACTTAATCCTGCAATCTTGCATCCAAATAAACGTCAAGTAGCACATGTATATATATATATAATCAAACATTCTATCGTGAGAAGGAATTGCAGTGTAGCAGGGCACTCATGAACGAGTGATGCTACACTGTCCTCTCACCTAATCTATTCTAACAATTACAATATCAATAACAAACTAACATTTCTAACCAAATTGATCATAAGGTAACATGATACTTAACTACTGCATCATAACTAATTACTAAACCATTGCATTATAAAATAATACTGAATTCAAATACCATGATCACCATAAGATTATCACATCGACATATAAAACATTAGAGAGAAAGCATTGCATAATAAAATAATCCAAACCCTACATACAAAGTATCATGAATCATAATAATAATATCAATTGTAGCAATCAACTAAACTACGCAACCACGCACACCAAATCGATGAATCAATCACCATCACAATTCAGTATCACACTAACATATAAAAGCAACCAATAGTAGTAGATAGTATCAGAAACATGGGGGTATTACATAGTCTCCTCCAAATTGACCAACTGCTCGTGAAGATTGTTACTTATCATTCGAGACCAATTGAACATTTTTACGCCAGAAGTGATTTCATCTATGAAGTAGTACATCCAACTCTCGAAAAATGTACCTTGAGGGTTGCCAGCTATTCTATTCAGCATCAAAATGATGTCCCCATAGTCCTCTTTAAAGTCCGTCCGACGTGGCCTTTTAGGCATCTTCTTTATTGATGGTTTAGGTTTATCTAGCCATGCCTTGTTAACATTTGTGGTGCATAAATCTGGCTGACTGTCATACAAATGCTTAGTTTCCTCCTTGGTCTTATAGACAGTCCGAGAATGTGCTGGGATGCCGAAAGTTTCTTGAATTGCCACCTCGCTCAAGTGTGCCAAAATTTTGCCGTCAGGTGCAATGATCTGCCTCTTCTGAGCATCATAGTTGATAGCACATTCTACCATCAATTCTGCACAATCCATCGCAGGCGGGAATCCAGCTGCCTGAAAAATCCCATTTCTCACCATCCGCCTGGCTATTGGTGTCGGAAGTCCGTTCTGTCCATACACTCTTTTCTTGAACTCTTCGAAGTCGACATGTCCCAGATCGGTGTCTGCGACATTTTTCCATTTTGAATTAATTTTAGACTCTCGTTGGACACCTTTGCTGGCGAACTTCATTGCTGCCTTCTTTGATGATTCGCCCACCGTGGTCATCAACCTGCAGTCAAAAAATATTAACATTAATACGGAGACTTTTAAATAATTTATTTTCATGCCTTGGGTTCGAAAATTTTACTTTCAGCTTATTAAATAATTAAATTTCTGCGAAAAAGCAAGCTGAAAGTAAATGGATTAAGCTGAAATTTTAGCCAACATGAAAGAGACAGAAGAAGAATGGCGAATTTATTCAATTTGAACTTCATACCTCAGTAAAAGACTTCTGGCTGCAAATCAGATTTAAAATCTGATAATTAAATCAAAAAGCAAGTGATGAAGTGCACCCCTCTTGCACAGAAATTCGATTCTCAGCAAATAAATATTTTCACTTCTCGAGAAAATTCTTTCTTCAACATAAAATTACTTCTTCCTTTGGGAAATTCGATCTTGCCTGCAGAATAATTACTTGCCTTAGACTTTCAAGAGAGTTTCAACTTTTCTTCATCTGTGTTTGTGAAAAATGAGTTGCTGAAACTCATTATAATGCTGAAGAACTTGATTTGTTTTAGCAACTGCCTTCTTCTTTCTCGATCTCGATTTGTTTTCTCTTGTTCAAACAGGCAAGTTTCCTTTATTTTTCGAAAAGAATCCATGTCGAGCTTATCCAGGCAAATCTCTTTGATTTTCAAAAAATTGATTTTTGCTTAGATGTTTATCTTTATTTTTCAAATTTTGAAAAACACATTAAATATTCAATTAAATTCGATTTTTCCAACTTTAAATTCATGGCGAATTTAATTTTGCCCATCGGATTTTATTTTTGTCCGGCGCAATTTATTTTCTTCCAACTCTCGTTTGGCGAATTTAATTTTGTCCAAGGCCTTTTAAATTTCCAAGTATTTGAAAATAAATTATTAAAATATTAAATTTTTTTAATTTATTCCAACCCGTTCGTTTTGGACCCATGGCTATTTTGATTTTCTCTTCATTTTCTTTGGCTAAAAGTTTATTTTCCAATTTTATTCCCAATTTCGTCTAGCCAAGTCAAAATTTTAGCCATTTTGTCGATAAATGTTATGCCAGATCCTCATTTTTCCCTGCCATGGCTAACTTTTAATTGCACCGGGCACATTTTCTTCTGCCAAAGTCAAATTTTCTCTCGCTCAGGCGAATTTAATTTAGGCAAAGTCTTGGTCTGGATGTCTTCCTTAGGCGAAATTCCATGATGCTTGACAAATTTTCATCTTCCTTAGCCAAAGGCGGACTTTCTCAACTCGCCTTGTGCACTTTCCTCTGTGTACTTGGCCAATTTTTCTCCTAAACATCCATACTTAGGCGATTTTAATTCTTCCCTTTCCCTTCATACTAGGCGAACTTTTATTTTATTCTTTGCCATGTCCCAAGCAGACTTTCCCGAGTCTTTTCCATCTTTCCTCAAGGTATGGTGGACTTTCTCAAGTCTTTACCTTTCAAAGTTAGCCTAAATTCGCACTTCTCCTCTTGAAAATATTAAAATACTTAGTCAAAATTCCAAATCTCCTTCCTTTTAGGCCTCTATACTTGGGCAATTTTCGGATTTTCCCTTTACTAGGCCTCAAACACTTAGCAAAATTTTAAGTTTTTCTCTTTATAGGCCATGGCGGACTTTCCAAGTGTTTAGCCAAAGTATGGTGGACTTTGCAAGGTTCTTTCCAAGCTCCTCAAGGCTTGGGCGGAGTTTCTAGAGTCCTTGCCAAGTCTAGGCGGACTTTGGTCAAGGCTTGCCACTCTCTCCTTAGACATGGCGGACTTTGAAGGGTTTCAGACAAGGTGTGGCGGACTTTGGAGGGTCCTAGACATGTTCCTTCAAGGCTGGGCGGGGTTTGAAAGATCCTTGCCATCTTCTCCTTATGGCTGGGCGGACTTTCCATAGTCCTTGCCATCCTTTCTTTAGGCATGGCGGACTTTAGACGAGTCTTGCCATTTTTCCTTCCGTCCCACATTTTAAGGGCCAGCTTCTTCTCTTTGAACATGGCGAATTTTCCAGACTTAAGCAGATTTTCATGATGAATTTCATTCTTTTTGGGTTGATTTTTCTGTGATTTCTACCTCAGATCTAACTGATTTTCAAAGATTTTTCCAGAATTTGATGCTTTTCAGTTTGATTTTCTCAGATTTTTGACTGATTTTTCCATGCTTTTTCTGATTTTTCACTTGATTTTTTTTATTTTCTCTTTGATTTTTCAATGATTTTTCGATTTTTTGGATCTAAAGATGGAAAGTTGACTCGTTGACCAGGGTTGACTTTCTAAAAATAGAAAAAACAAAATCCCTAAAAAATAGGGAACCCCATTTGGTCCAAAAATGCCAAAAATGAAAAAACGAAAAAGCAAAAAAGCAGATTCCCTAAAAAATAGGAAGTGTCAGAAATGGCCGAAAGCACAGGCGATCCTCGTCTCCCGGGCCTTCTGAGCACTCCTATGGCGTTTATGCACTGATTCAAGCATGGATTATTGACTTGGCTCGGATGACTCTCATAAAACTAGTTTGAAACTCTGAACAAGGTGACCTCATGAAACCGTTGCAAGGAGACAAAACCCTAAAAACTAGCAGACTACTGGGGGTCCCCATTTGCGATGGGGCGATGTGTGAAAAGGTCACAACAGGTCTCAATACCACCACCTTTGTAACTTAGATTTCCATGTTAGGATTAACCAAAACATTCTTCTCAATTACAAGCTCATTAACAAGGTTATCATGAAAATCAACCATATGTGGCAATGACTCACCTTTCGGAAGATCGATGGGTAGTTCATGGATTGGTGCATCTTCCATCTTGGACTCTTCACAGTCAACAAGTGATTTCTTTTCCTCCTTGACTTCATTAATATTTTGTTGACATAGACAATCATTAGAAATCAATAAAACATCATTATCTAATAAGATATCCTTACATTCATCTTGCATGGTGGATTCTTTTGTAGCTTGTTGGACCTCTATTTCCATTCTCTATTCTTTTTCCGAGAACATTTTCTCAGGCTACTGCTGAGGTCTTCTTCCTCTCTTAGGACCATACTTCAGCTTTAGCTCAAAGAACTCTTGGAAAATCAAATTACTATTTGTTGATTGACTTAAGCCATCATATTCATCACGGTATATATCTATATCAATTTTTGTGCAAAGTGTAATTAATGCTCTCTCTCAAGTTTCTACATTCCAGTCTAAATATTTTAGCCATCTTTCCAAAGTGCTAAAAATGTCGTCCACAGTCTAATCTGTAAATTTTCTTCTTTGATTTCTCATTATGTTGCATTAAAATATAGATCTAACCTTACAGACTGGCAAGATCAAAACTCTAATACCACTGCAATGTCCCTCTTAAGGGTATTTGGAAATATATTTAATTGTTATGCATATTTTAGTTATAAGAAACTGCTATTGAACTCGAAACCCTAGGCTAAAGATGAACATCAAAATTTATTTCAGAATTATTGTTAGCTAATAACAAATAATGAAAATTGAAAGCAACTGCAGATTAGCAAGACCAGAACCTCAGTATTTATTCTAAATTAAACCCTAGAATGCTATTCCTGATTTTTGGCATTTTACTACTAAACTCAGCAATATATATTTAGATCTTATTTGATCATTAAAATTAGAATTGAGAAGTACTATAAGCAAGCTAAACTACTGTTATATCGCAAAAATTCAGTGATTAATCATAATATGCAAACAAACACCCAGCTATGATATAGGCACAACCACCAAATTATAACCTCTAAAAAAACCCTTGAATATAATCAATAAACAGCAGTGAATTAATAGCTGCATTAGTTATATTTTAAACTCTTAAACCCAGCTGCAATACCCAAATCAAATCACAGTAGCCAGCGTTAGTTATATTTTAAACTCTTAAACCCGGCTACAATACCCAAATCAGATCGCAGTAGCCAGCAGTACACCATAAATGCAATGAAATAATCTTGGGTAAGGAAACGCTTAAATTATATAGTGGTAGACCTGGCAAAGAAGATTAACCTGATTATAGAAGCTGAAGAGAATGCTAAGTAGAAGAAGGATGCTACAATTTATTAGTGTTTTTTTATATTGGAATTTCTTTATGTGGGCTCTTTCACGATTCATTCAGCTACAACTCTGCCAATATCTGCTATGCTGCAATTATTTTAAATAATCTCTTTTGCATATAATACATAAAGTTCTTACAGTTTAGTGTGTTGTCTTCCTGAATCATGATTTGAATCAGATCACCAAGAACCTTCGGTTCATTTGCCTGTTTTTTCAAGGAATTTAAATCCCAACTACACATTTTGTTTTTGTCATTGTATTATATCCATTTTTATGTGCTTCTCAGGCAATCATGTGTTTCTCTTTTTGTCTTGTACTCATTTTGCTATAGAAGGAATTAGGGGTGTTACATGAGTAGTATAGATTTTGCTTTTGCTGTGATCCTTTCCTATAACATCCTTGAAGATGTGTGATTTCTTCATTCTTTTCAAACAATTCCATATAGATCTTCAATATCATCAGTTTCTTAAAGGATGCCCTTTTATTTTTTGTTTTTCCCTTTTGATAGCCTATAGCTTGAAATAGCTAGCACAAATTATGAGTAATATGGTTTGGCATTTAAGTTTACACAACCATATACAGAAGGGCTTTTTTGTTTTGCAGATTGGCGCATCTACTAGCCTTAAGGAAGCAATTTCTGGAGGAGGTCCATTGTTTGTCTTCATTTCTATACTCATCTTTGTTAGTAACCAACTTGTTAATTGCTTTCAAAATAATTTTTCCTTATGCAACTTAGCAATTATGACTGCTTTCTTCTTTTACTTTCATATTGCCCAAGCAGAATATTAAGATTGTTATTACATAAAATTTTACAGATTCATTTGACCGTTGTCCTTTTCATTGGTCGTTGGCTTAAATTTCCACTACGAACTGTAAGTTTCTTTGTTTGCCTATTCTGAATAGTTAATCTTGTAGCTTTCTATGCTTTTTAATTTTTTTTTTAATTATAGAAATTTATAAGCATAAATAACAAACCTAGTTGCATACTCTATATTTAGAGCATAGAATCATTTTTAAAAATGGTATTACAACATTAGGATGTTACATTTAATAACAGTAATCGGTCATGTTAAACTCAAATTTGAAATTGGTATCTTAGAACATATGATATTATATTTAATGATAATAATCTATGTTTTATGGTTTACTTTTGGCTTAAAAAATTAATCTATATATGAAGGTATGGATCATAGTCACAACTACAAGAATCATCAGGTATTTGGAAGACTCATTTAGTCCTTGGCTGATCAAGGCCATCCGAGGCCTGCAAACTCAACTGAGAGTCTTTGCTAGACCTTCCAAGTTTAGTAGATTCATTAGAGTTGCCAGGGCTCACGAGTCTAGCATGTCAAACTTGACCACATAAAAACTTAAGTTACTGGATTGATTTTGGGTTCAAGTTTGGGGGTTTGAGTATGTTGGTATGACAAATTTTTGGGGGGTTGGACTTGTTTTGGATATGTCCATATAAAAAACATATGTTGCGAATTTTGGCAGATCATCCTTGATACTCATATGAGTTCGAGTCTAGGTCTAGGACTGCCTGGGGTTTGCCCAAGGTCTGCCTTGGGCACTTCGAGTTCCCAGTGGATCCTTCTATGCTTGTTTCGGTTTTGGGTCCGTGTTTAGGTCTAGGACGGCCTCAGATTTTTCCAAGGTATGCCTTGGGCACCCCAACAAACCTAGGGCCGATCCAAGTAAACCTAGGGGGACCTAAGGGCCACCCAAAAGAAAAGAACAGAAAATAAAAGTGTTAAAAACCTAATTCTGCCCTAACTTAGACATTATTTTTGCGCAACTTATTGAAAATCTCTTTAAATGAGCCAACTTCTACATATGCTTAGTGGAAGTAACATTGTAACTCATTGTGGTTCAAATGAAATTGAACCAAATGTTGACTTTGATGCTCTCGATGAAGAGGAATATGAAAATTATTGAATATTAATTGTAATTTTCATTGTGTATTGACATTTGACAAGTTGTTGAATAATGAATTTATGAGTTTTTTCCTTTTTACAAATTATGAGTATCACTATTTTTATAATATTTATATATAGAGAGGAACCCAAACCCATAGCCAGGGGAAATATTAGTGTCGTATCGACATATGGGAACCTTGAATCCATCCCCACACCAAAATTGACAACTTAAAAAACATATAACAATCATAAATATATATACATATATTGTAATAATCACCCTTAATTTTTTTTTTGAAAAAACTTGTTAGCTCAAAACAAAATGAAATGCCAAGCACTTCCTTTCCACTTTTTGATCACCAAGTTCCCAATGTGGGCAAGGTGAGAGTATACAATGTACGAGATTACAAATTCTTTTGAAAATAAGAAGTTAAAGCAGTATCCACTTATTCATTGGCGTTAGCCAATACTTCCACTTTTCAGTGGGAAAGCTTATACAATAGTGAAAATGCAAGCAAGCTCCTCCACTTTTCAATGGTGAGTGAGTACAACAAGAAAGAACAACTCTCCCACTTTTCAGCAATGAGTGAATACAATAAACTAGAGCAACTCTTCCGCTTTCCAGCGGTGAGTGAGAACCAATAAGCCATTTATTCAGTGGGGTGAGTAACAACAAAATACCAAGAGCAACTCACTGGTGGTACTACCACTCAGTGTTACAATGATAGCTCATTTGAAAGCTTCTAAATTTAGGATATGCATTTGCTATTACAAGTATGGCCATGAAAGAAATTGATAGAACATCCTCACATGTATCGCAACATCAAAGAACTATCCACCCATCATGGAATTAACAAATATACCTCAAAGATTGGCAAATAGATGGCCGGTGTAGGTCTGAAACCCTGCTGTTACAGTCTGGACAGCGAGATATAAACTCAAAAAACTTCACCAAATCACTCCCACATGCACCCTCAATCAATGCAAGCTCAAAGATTGGAAAATAGATGGCTGGTGCAGGTCTGAAACCTTGTTGTTTCAGTCTGAACAACGAGATATAAACCCAAAAATCTTCACCAAATCACACCCACACACACCCAAAATCTTTGGAAACATTCACCAAAACATAAATCCCAAAATCTATAATCAAAATACTTTGAGTTATCATCTTTTTGAAACCCTGGAACTGGAATTCTGTTGAAGCACAATGTGATTTTTGAATAAAACTGCTCCACTGGCTAGTGATTATCTTTCAAATACAAAACTAAGAATCAAATGAGGGTTTTCGTCTTCAAACGATTTTTGGAAGAACTCGCAGGTTCAATCCGACAGCATAACAATGTGTAATCTTCAGCGTGTCCAAATGAGCTCCCAACACCTCCTTTTATAGCTTTTTTCATTGCTTTTTCAAAAAAAAAAGTTTCTTTTCTTTTTTGCCTAAGTCCCCTTTTCCCTTAGGCATCCACTTGAGGGGACATAACATAACTATTAAATTAAAACACCAAAGTAAATATTATAACATTAACTTTATAACTTTAGTGTAATAATAATCCAAACCATTTTGCAAAAAGCATCGCCAAGGCATTGAAA
>VDFB02045304.1:0-23086 GCA_007258455.2 Sequoia sempervirens | reverse complement strand
GGTGCCAATTCATACCACAGAGGAAGAGATAGGTAGGGATTCAAATTCATACCGCAAAGGAAGAGAAGATAGAAATTTCTACCATAATGATAGAGAAGGTCATAATTCTTACCATAGTGAAGGATACTAGAGAGAAGAAGGGAGACCTGAGAAAAGACCATTTAGAGGAACCTATTTCAAGTGTGGAGGTGAAGGACATATAGAATTTGAATTCCATGAAGGAATCACTGGAAAGAAACCTAAGCATACCAGAAGAGTAACCTATGTGGATGAAGAACCTATTGAATCCACTAATTTAGTTGGGAAACCCGAGAAAGGTGAATCATTGGTAATGAGGAGAGATTTGATGCATGAAGAAGTGAATGAGGAACCACCACAATGAAAGAGTATGTTCAGAACTAGATGTAAGTTCAAAGGAAAGGTATGTAAAGTTATCATTGATAGTGGTAGCATTGCTAATCTAGTTTCAAAGGAGATGGAAACCAAGTTAAATTTGGAGAGATTGAAACATCCAAACCCATATAGGATAGCTTGGATTCAAGATTATCATAAAATTTGGGGGAATGAGGAATTTTTTGGCCAAATTACATATAGGATCATATAGGGATGAAGTATTGTGTGATATTATACCTATGGATGCATGCCATTACCATTAGGAAGACCATGGAAATATGATAAGAAAGATATTCATGACGGAAGAAGGAATATTTATTCAGTGACATCAAATGGGAAAAGAATCAAGTTGATACCTTTGGAGGAAGAAGATAAGAGTGAAGTTTTTAGCACTACCAACTATGTTTAGTTGATGGGAGGAAATTTATGGATGGACCGAGGCATAAAAATGTGTTTTACATTGATTCTAAATAAGGGTGAAAGTCCAGAGACAACAAAATAAGTTGATCTACTGTAGAAAAAAATAGCATAATTGTTGACAAAGTATGGAGACATTATATCAAAAAATGTACCAGATGGTCTACCACTAGTCTAGAGCATCAATCATCACATAAATAGTTTTCCAAACAAGGAAACACATATAATGACACCAACAAAGAATAAAAATTTGAACTGACACATACAAGATTTGTTGAGGAAAGGATTGATCAGAGAAATTTTAAGCCTATGAATGGTACCTAATGTAATTGTATCAAAGAAATATGGAGAGTGGAGAATGTGTACAAATTCAAGAGCAATCAATAGGATCGCTATCAAGTATAGATTACCATTGCCAAGGATGGATGACATTATGGACTATTTGAGTGGAGAAAATTATTTTACAAATATTAAACTAAAGAGTAGCTATCATTAGACCAGAATCAGATGAGATGAGTGGAAGACTACATTTAAGACTAATGAAGGATTGCATGAGTAGCTAGTAATTACTTTTGGATTTACATATGCACTGAGCACTTTCATGGGATTGATGAATGAGGTTGATGTAGAGAAGGGTGGAGTATGTAAAAAAATCACAACTGATCAACTTTCCAAGTATCAAACCCTAACTATGGTGGCTGAACACACAATCTCCCAAATCTCCTTGCAGGTCTACAAACCTAGTTTTTCAGGCATATCTTTTAGAGAAGGATGCTAACCCACAAAACATTGACCATCTTAGATACCCATTAGGCCCATTTCTAACATATCTCATTTGAGAATATAGTTGTTTTGGAACAACTTCCTCAAACTAGGTCTGCTACGCTGCTACAAGGCTAAATTAGGCCACTTTTCCAAAATAAGTGTAAAAAATTCAATCACCAAATATCAAATATTCATTCCAAAATCTTTAACATTTCATATAGGGTCTAATTTTATAGGTTTCAACACTAAATTTTATCACCATTTTGTTGTCTTGCAAAATCACTATCCTACCTAGTTTCCTAAGCCTAACACATGAGGATGTTAGGGCTTGGTCAAATTTGCCCCAAAATCCATCTCCTGCTCTACCCAACTTAAAAATCTCTGAAATCATCCTAAATCCCTCCATTCCACAAAGTTTTTCAAAGATTCAATGGTGGAATGGGCTGCAAAACATTGTTTTAGGCTTCAAGCCCTTAAACTTAGGGCTTTCAGGTGGTGTACAAAAAATATCTTTAGAATACCTTAAATCTCAACAAAAATTAGCAAAACCACATCCAAATCAAAGTAGATTCACTGCCTCAACTTCTCACATATGTTTCAAATCATAAAACCACTGTACGGAGCTGTACAAATTTAGGAATGACAAGAAAACACTAAAATTCAATAGAAAACAAAGCTTTTTTATTGCTTATTCACCAAAATCACTTTTATAAGTTGCCTCGAAGGTTGTGAGGCTTTTTTAAACACATTACAACTAAAAACCAATGGTCCAAAACTATTTTTCTGACTTGTGACCATTCACCTTCTCAAAATGACAAAAAATGCAAAGTTGCACAAGCAACTTTTGTAATATTTTAACAAAATTGAAAAAACTCAACTAACTGATCCTATATGACCCAAATACATAAAAATGGTCTCAATTAGACCTGATTATATCAACCATGTGATCAAACACAAAAATCTCAACCTAAGACACCTATTTTCAACAATTTGACAAAATTGCCATGGTGCTCCTGCACCATACACTCAGAGAGAGAAGAATCTCATGTTCCACCTGAGATTAGCTCTTGCACTAATGTTCCATGCTTCTTAATATCTTCTTATGACATCTAGGTTGCATCTTTAGGAGGAAGGCCTTTCCACTTCACAAGATATTCATTATAGACTTTGTGTCTTATTCTCTTCACCTCCTTAGTGTGCAAAATGGTTTCAAGCTTCAATGGCTTAGTAGGTGGTAGAAGTTTGAACCATTCTTCATCGAAAACATCTACATCAACACCTATACCTGCATCCACAAATCCATTGAAAGGGTATAGGTCAATAACATTAAAGATAGGGGAGATAGCAACTCCAGGAGGGAGTTCTATCTCATAGGAATTAGCTCCAAACTTATGGACTACTCTACAAGGACAAATTTTCTTCATCAACAACTTGGTGTACTTTCCCTTTGGAAACCTTTCCTTCTTCAAATGTGCAAGGACCAAGTCTCCCACCTTGAATTGTTCATCCCTTCTTTTCAAATTAGCATGCTTCTTGTACTTTTCAACACTTTTCTATAGATTGTCTCTAACTTGTTGGTGTATCTCCTTCATAGCTTATACAAATGCTTCTCCCTCATCACTCCTCTTCTCCATTCCTTTCAAATCCCTAAGCTCAAACACACCTCTACGTTTTAGACCATACACCACTTCAAGAGGGCTTTTCCCAATGCTTCTATTGATGGAATCATTGTAAGCATATTCAACTTGTGGAAGGACCAAGTCCCATTGTTTTCCATGCTCTTTTGTGAGGCATCTCAGAAGATTTCCAAATGATCTATTGAACACTTTAGTTTTCCCATCCATTTGTGGATGATAGGCAGTACTAAAGGTCAAATTAGTTCCAGGTTTCCTCCAAAAGTGACCAATAAACTGTGAATCCCTATCTAAAACTATTTTTAATGGAAGACCATGAATTCTAACTATTTATTTGAAGAATGACCTTGCAATATAAGAAGTATCATTTGTGCACTTGCATGGAATAAAGTGAGCCATCTTACTAAACCTATCAACCACAACAAATACACTGTCATAACCCCTTTGAGTTCTTGGAAACCTAATACAAAATCCATGCTTAAACTCTCCCATGGTCTGTTAGGTATTGGTAAGGGCTATAAAGACCGGTATTAAAACTAGAGCCCTTGGCTCTTTGGTAGATTGTACAATTTTCCACAAAATTTTTGACATTTACTTGTATCTTTGGCTAAAAAGAGAATCTTCTTACCTAATCCAATGTCTTATCAACCCCAAAATGTCCTCCTAAACCACCACAATGTTTCTCTTTTATCAAATTAGTTCTCATGGAGCACTTTGGAATGCATAATTGAGCACCTTTAAACAACAAGCCATCTTGCAATAGAAAATTAGAATATTCTTCATGAAAATTATCTTTAAATTGATCACAAACAAAATATACCTCTTTGAAGTCTTCATCTTCTGCATACATATCCTTCAAGGCTTCTATTCCCACACTCTGAAGTTGGATTTCATGCACCAACATTAACCTTTGGCTTAGAGCATTTTCCACCTTGTTGGATTGGCGTTTTATGTGTTTGATGGTGAAGGTATAGCTCTGAAAATACTCTACCCACTTTACATGTCTATGAATTAGCTTTTCTTGACTATTTGGAAATTGCAAAGCATGGTTGTCAGTGAAAACAATGAAATCCTTTGGAAAAAGGTAGTGTCTCCACTTCTTAAGGGCCTACACCATTGCATACAACTCTAAATCATATGATGAATACCTTCTTTTTGATTCAGTAAGCATTTCACTGAAGAAAGCCATCGGTTTTCCTTCTTGGCTTAGGACTACACTAATTGCAAAGCCACTTGCATCACACTCTATAGTGAAAACCTTGTTGAAATCAAGTAAAACATGATAGGTTGTTGTGCCACTAATTTTTATAGATATTTGAAGCTTCTTTTTGCCTCACTAGTCCACTGAAATATTTTCCTTTTATCTCCCTTGATGGTTTCAATAATGGGTGAGCAAATATGATTGAAATTCAAGATAAATTTCCTATAGAAACTAGCAAGTCCATGAAAGCTTCTTACCTCCCCTATTGATTTTGGAGTTGGATAGCTAAGAATTTCCTCTACTTTGGTGGGATCCATCTTCAATGAGCCCTTGGAGATCACACACCCAAGATACACTAGCTCCTCTTTCATAAATTCACATTTTTTGAGGTTTATCATCAACTTCTCTTCATTCAATTTCTGCAAAACCATGTAAAGATGCTGCTATGTGTAGGTGAATTCCTAGTCTAGAAATGAAAAAAAAAACAAAATGCAAACAAGGAAAACAAAAAAAACACCTCAAAGATTGGCCTAGTTGAACTTGAACAAAACAAAATACAAAAGGAAGTATGTTACCTTGTCCAAGTTGATGAGTTGGTTGGCCCTATTGATTGATTTGATTGTGTACTCCTTTAGATGAAAAATAGCATAAAACCTAGCTCTAAATGATAGGGATTGGATGCAGAATTCAATGATGCAAGTGGGTATTACGATAGATACACAATATGGATGCAAGTGAAGCTACAACAATGGAGGTTATGGCTTGGATGAGTGCTTGAGAGTTAGAGTGCAAATGTGTGTTGTGTTGAATGTCTAAAATGAGGGAAAAATCCTCTCATTTTAGGGGAAGTGCCTCTAAGAAATGAAGGGCCAGGATGAGGCCACCATGGACAAGATCAAGGGATAGGGTGAGTTGAGGACTCACAAGCTCTCACATCTTGCCATGTGTCTAGTGAGGTGTCAAAAGGGAGGTGAGTTGGAGGTACCTTATGGTACCTAGGGATTGGGACAAGATCTCCTCATAAAGGAGTTCCTTGTCCCCATGTGGGTGATGTGATGTTTGAGGAATTTAAAATTCCTCAAATATCCACATAGGGAAGAGGAGAGGAATTAAAAATTCCTAAAAATACCTTGGAAGAATAAATGTGAATTTTAAATTCAGATGGGGAATGGGTTGCCTTCTCCAAAAGGAGAAAGAAATTAATGAAGGTTGACTTGGGGGTATGCCATAAATGGCATAAGGATTAGGTTGACCTAATCAAGTAATTAGGAATGTGCAAACAAGGGATTAAGCAGACTAATGGAGGATGTGACTAATCTTGATTAGGGGTGTGCACATCCTAATCGTACATTAATTAAATTAATTTGGATTAAAAGAGGAATATGGAGGATGGGAAAAGGAGAGAGAAAATGATGAATTTAAAATTGTTTTAAATTCATAAAGCCAAATGACTAAATTAAATAAATTAAAATATTTATTTAATTTAGAGAGGAAAGGGGATAAGAAATAATACATTTAATTATCTAATTAAATACTTTAGGGACATTAAAGAAAGGGGAATAATAATTAAATAAATTATTTAATTAACATAGATAGGAGTGTGAGATAGAGGAATGAAGGGGATGAATTTGACCATATGGGGGTGGTCAAATTTGTATTTCTACAACTACAAGTGCTCTTCCTTTGTCTTGCTAAATAGAAGTATGTCATCCAAATACACAACAACAAATTTTCCAATGAAAGGTTTCAAAACCTCATTCATTAACCTCATAAATGTGCTTGAAGCATTTGAGAGTCCTGTGTGATCGAAAATACGCGTATTAAAATGAGATAAATACTATTCAAACACACCAATGAAACTTTAAATCAAAGGAAAGTTGATTAAACAAAGTAAAGCAAACTCTTAATGCAACAACTCCTTTGAAGACGTCCCATTGTCCTCTATCTCCAGTATTTTTGCCAAAGCTCTCCAATTTGTATGCTATGCTCCACAAAATGACTACTAAAGAACGAGATTTAAAAATATATGCATGATATACTAAGAATGCAAGATCTTGAAGGTTGATAATGGAGGAATGTTGGTTGCTCACTTCTACAGCATAACAACTTGATATGATGACAAATGGAGAATGATAAGAATGAATGAAAGATTGAAGAATTATTTTGGCAGAATGCGGATGTCTGAAGAAGACCCCCCCCAAATGGCTTGTTAAATGTTTGATTTATAGAGTTTTCTAAAAGATTTGATTGGCTGATTCGATCAACGGTCCAGATTAAGATTGTTTGAATGGACGGCGGGAGATTTTCGAAAGTTGAGTGAGAGAAGTAGAAGGTTTCCTCTTTTTCATTTTTTTCCATTTAGAACTAAAGGAAAGTTGCCATTTTGAAGAATGAGTTAAAATGAAATTCATAATGAAATAAATAAACTTAATTATATGTGAAGATGGATTTAGAAACTCGCATAATTAAATAAGCAGTATTTAATTATGTGAGAGAGGCGAATTTAGAAGGCATTAAATATTTAAAAATATTTAATTATTTTTGGAGTGAAAAAGACATTAAATTAAATATTTAATATATTTAATTTAACTACGAGATGAAGGGGGAATATTCCATTTTGAATATAAATATTCAAACTTAGAATAATATGATAATTAAAATAAATAATCATAATTATTTAATTTAATTATGTGAAAAATGGAGGATAGATACTCTAACAACAAAATTATTTATTTAATTAAGATAGAAGAATTATAAAAATGAACAATATAAATAAATAATTAAATTTATTTATATGTAGACGATTTTAGGAGATTAATTAAATACTTGTATTTAATTAATTACCAAACTTATTATAATGTGACCATTTTTACGTGCATACATTTTGCCCCTCTTTGAGATGATGTTCGAGATGATGAGATTTGTGTCGAGTAACATCATTTCAAAGAAGTTAAGGTATGGATAGAGGAGAATGGATAATGATAGAAAGATAGGATGATGAAATGGTGATGCCCCCTCAAGAGGATAGGCGGGTTGAACAAACACGGGTAGGCTCTCGAAATGAAATGATAAGGATAGACAAGATGAATGATGCAAGATAGAAAGTGGATGAAGGAGAGGAATGATACGTTATGCTGCAATGAAGGTGAGCAACCATGATGTTTGATAGAGCACTAGATGTTATGCACCAAGATATAAGGACCAAGGTGACGATGTGTCTCGTGCCCCAGCGTAATACAACCTTGTCTAGACGTATGAGGAAATAGGCTTAGAGCATTAAAGTCCTTATGCACAAAAGATATGATATGACCTTAGATGCAAAGGATAGTGCAAAAAGATATTCCAACACACACAAGATATGAATATTAGCTAGAATGATACGGATTTGATACAAATGCAAGATAAAATGATAACACACACAAGCAAGCAAGCAAGCATGCACAAATGATACAAAAACAAACAAGGAATTGCCCCTGTCAAGCTGTAAACCGCTGATTGATTGATTGATGATGATGATGATAGTGTTGTCATTGTGGGGAGCGGCATGTCCCTAGAGAAACACAAGGATGATGATAATTGATTGATTGACTTTGATTTGGTTTACGACAAGATTAGGATCAAGACCAAAGAATGTGATTGGATAATTTGACAAAATTGATTGACTTGATTGGTATGGATTAAGGATTGACTTGCATTTGGATTATTGCTTGGATTGATTTAATTGAGTTGATTGGATGAAATGGTTTTGATGAAGATGATTGATTTGGTTGAATGGTTGAATGATTGGATTGATTTGAATTGAGATGATGGATTGATTTTATTGCTTGGATTTTTGTTGGATATTTGAGTTTTTTGGATTTTTGACATTTTATGATTTTTTTGGACTTTTGAAATGTTTTGATTTTTTTTGGATTTTTGAAGTGTTTTTACTTTGTTTTTTATTTTTGAAATGTTTTGATTTTTTTTGCATTCTGAAACACATTTTTTTTTGGACTTTGAGATGTTTTATTTTTTTTGGACTTTTGAAATGTTTTGATTTTTTTGGACTTTTGAAATGTTTTGATTTTTTTGTACTTTTGAGATGTTTTGATTTTTTTGGACTTTTGAAATGTTTTGATGTGTCAAAGGATGAAAATTTGAGTAGCCTTTGTGCTAGAGACCAATGACAAGGGGAAAACCAAGTCTAGGTGTAAGGAGATAGATGGGATTGATGGATGAAAGGGTGGGTGATGGGAAAAGGGCTCATGATAGATGGATGGATGGAAATGATAGGTCATAGTGAATGGAATGGATGTATGCATCATAAGAGAGCAAATATGTGATTTCCAAAGACTATGTCGCATAGGAATAATATGCCCCATTCTAGGTACAAGACTTATGATTTTTCATGACAAAGCTTATGGCAATAGGATAATGATAGGCTTGTTTGGAAGGATGAGGTATATCAAGAGATACCCAAGACATGTTTCAACATTTTTCCCCTATATCTTCATCAAGATCAAAAGAAGAAGAGTGGATGAATGGACTCAATATAATAGGTATGTATGAATGGACTCAATATGATGGCTAAAGATGGTAGGTAGGATGGAAATGATATGACATGAAAAGGATAGGTTGGATAGATAAGACATTGTGCCCCCAAGTGTAAGTTACATAGAAGATAAACCTACACATGATGCCTATTTGCTAAGTTTTCATCATGGTACTTATCCAGGGCACCTGTTTACCAGGTTTTCACCGTTGGACGAAGGGATTTCTCTTTACTTTTTTTTTTGTTTTGTTTTGTTTTTTTTTTTACTTTTTGAATTTTTGGATAGGAGGGACTCAAGTGTCTAGTTATGTGAAGGGTGATAGTCCCACTAGATAGATTTCATTGCATGGACAATATCAAATGTCATTATGCTCATAGATGTTGGTAAGATATGACATGAGTGTGAGATGGATTAGGTAGATGGTGGATTATGATGTAGATTATGGAGGAAAATAGTGGATTATGTAGGGAAGATGATAGGGTTTATATGGGACTTGTGCCAAAGATGAATGAAAGGTTTATGCAAAAGCATGGACCATAGGAAGGTGATCGGGAAGATATGTAGGATAATAGTTGAAGGATGGGGAGATGGAGGTATGTGGAATTGTTGTGAAATGGAAGGGAACCATGACCAATGGTTGCACACACTATGATAAACGTTGAAGCTTTTGATGTGGATGGGGTGTATGAAGCAATGGAGATGTTTGCTTAGGAGGTGGAGGATGTAGTGCTTTTGGTACTCACATAGACTTAGTATTTCTATGATTTTTATTTTGCTTATGGGTTTTAGGAATTGGATATTTTTGAATGCAATGTGTATTTTTGATGGAAGGGGATGGTTGGGATTTTTGTGATATGGATGCCTCGTTTGTCTTGGTTTCTTTTTTCTTAGATACCCAAACCATTTGAGTTTTGGCCTTTACTTTTGGAGGTGTGGGCTTATATAGCTTTTTAGATGTACTTGGCTTTGACTTTTTGCAATTGTATGCTAAGGCATGAAAACTTTTATAATTTTTTACTTTATAGGTAGAGGCATTGAAATTCTTTCTTTTGAATCCCATGGGTATGGTGGAATGGGTGGAAGCTTCATGTTTATACAATGTGTGCATTCATTGGTCATGGTTAAGATGTTTAGAGGATTTATGGATACATGGATAAGAGGATTGGATGGTAGGGATATTAGGTGTTGGAAGTAATGGTGGTAAAGTTGATGGTGGAAGGTGTATGGTCACATGCTTTTGACATTTGTAGGATGATGGAGGTGGAATGGAAACATATGTTTTAGGTGTATGATAGGCTTCATGATGGAAATTGGACTTAAGAGGAATGGAGGAAATACCAACACCTTTAGATTGTTGTCCTTGGGGTGTATGTCCAAGGTCATAAGAGTGTGGAGGGACTTTGACATGTATAGGCTCCAAAATATCTTGTTCATGAAGGTCTAGACCTTTACCTTGGTGGTTCATGTTTTGGAGTATGCAATGGACAATGGGACTAGGTGTAGGTGGAACACTAGACACAAGTTCCTTATTGGATGGAGAAAATGAAGCAAGGGAAGATAATGGTTGTTGTTCGAAGGAGGAAAATTCATGAATGAGGGTGGAAAGACCATCAGGATATGATGGAGGACTTGCAATGGGGTTGATAGTGTGTGATGGAGGATCATTAGGATCTTGATTAGCATTGTATTCACTTAGATCCAAGATATTTGTTTGATCTTCTATGTGTTCTTGGGAGACATATGTCTCATCAAGGGAAGTGGATGTTTGTGCATCATGGATGAGTGAGGTGGAAAGCTCTTGACCATGGAATGCATAAAGTTGGCTAAGAGGATCATCATGGTCTTCTTGATCATAAAAGGGGTCTTGATCAAAGATGGAAGATTGATCATGAATAGTATTAGGTATGCTATGAATGGAATCATTGGGAGGGTGCTGATCCTTATGTGGATGAGGGGGTAATGTTTCCACAGGTTTAGGATTTTTCTCTTGACATACCTCATGACTTATTTGAATGGAGGTGGAAGGGGATTTCTCATGGAGAGACTTGTCATGTTCTTGATGGTCAACAACATAAGAGCATGATAGAGGGTAACTTGGACTTAAGAGGGGAGACTCTTGAATTGGATCAAGTGGTTGTGGATGACATGATTGGCTTGAAGGACTTGGCATGATGTTTGAGGATTCTTTTGCATGTTCAAGTATATGTGTTGAATGACATGGCGATAATTGATTCCTTGCTTGTAGCCCTTGGGTGACATCCTTTGTAGGTGTATGGGTGGAAGGTGTTGGCCTAGGATTTTGATTTTGATTGAATGATGGTATGATAAAGTTAGAGGGTGCATGAACTAGATTGGTGTTCCCTTTGTCGAAGGTGGCATTAAGACTTGAGGAAGTTTGGCCTTGTTGCAAGGTAGAAATTAAGTTCACATGTGTTTGTTGTGATGTGGCTTGATAGGTTGATGTGGCATTGACATACGAAGAAGTGGATGGATAAGATTGGTATGAGGTGGAAGGAGAAGCCCCTCTAAGTTTCCAGATTTAGTGCTCCTCAAGCCTCCTACCATTTCGACCTATGGCGACTTCACTGCATCCTGCTTCTAAAAGCCCCATTGTTCACGCCCATATCTCTAGCCCGCCATTCGCGTTCCAGTGCCGCTATTCCACACTCATTTGACAAGGGTAGATGGTGATGATTCTATCTCAACAAAGAGGGAATCTGCGATGGTGATCGTGTTTATTTGTTCCCACCTTGACGGGGCTTCCAACGGTTTTGCCAAAACCTATTAAATGGAAACCGCAAACCGGTAAGTCGTCGGAAGAAGACACTCAAAGTTTCGACTCTTCGCTTCCAGTCAAAACGTCTCAAAATCAACAAAGATTTGATCGTGGACGGCAGTTTGACGTTCCTTACAGCGCCGTGGGTATGTTGTCAAAATCCAGGTTTGCAACAGTGCTTGACCGGCGTTACCGTGATACTCTTCGATAATAAGCTCCTGAATCTAAGGGATTCGGCATACGTTATCATGACAAGAATCCTCTAACAAAACTCGGTTGCATCCCGCGGTCGTCCCATAAGCATGACGAGCCGAATTGTGCTGGAAGAATTTCTTTTTGGTGCTAGTTCCTTTGTATCCTAATGGTTTCTTGGGTTTTTTGATTCTCTTGGACAATGATTTCTTGGGAAACTTTGTTGACTTCCAATCTCTAAGCATGGGAAAAGTATTGGGAATGTTTTTGAATCAATGATATGAAAAATTATTAAGTGGCTTTCAGTTGTTGTTCTTCATGTTCCTTTTGGATGATTTCTTTATCTGAATTAATGTAATGGAAGACATAACAAAACAATTTTGAAAAGAGTTGTTCTTAAAGCCCTATGCTAACATGAAGTGTTTGATCAAGAAATGTTTTTCATCAAATGTTTTTACAGGTTTTTCACATGAAAGATAGTTCAGATAGACTCACTCTTAAGTGCTCAAGTAGGTCATTCTAGTAATCAACAGCCCACATCTTAGAACTACGTTGACTCACACAGCCGTGTCACCCCCGAAGGGGCGCCCGTATTTTTGTATTTTCCAGGCGCGTACTCAGAGTTACAGAAGTGGATACCGGATCCCCTGAGCAAACAGTCCTTGGCAGTTATATGGTGAGTGTCTTGGGGGCAGATTCTTCCCTCCCCTTACACTATGATTATCAGAATGTTTGGAAATTGACTTGGCTGGCCACTACACTAGGTTCGTAGTAAGGATTTCCGTTCGGTGCGGCAATAATAAACTCCCTCAGGAGACCTCCCAACCTTTAGAACAAAGGCTTTGGGGATGGTTATCTTGCACACTACTGACAAAAGAGGGTTTCCCCATATCTGCTTTAAATTTTATAGTGGGGCGGAATAGCCTGCCTTTGGTTTGAACCCACTTGAGTCATTCCCGTAGGGTGAGTACTTTTTTCCACTACGGCAGGCTCTCTAAAGGATGTAATTGAAAAACAAACATTGCATGAAATTAAAAGGCAAGTCTAGTATTTTGATCACCTAGTTAAGGGGAGAGCATAGACCTATTGCCACAATCACAACAAGCAAATGTTCTTTTTAAAACCCAAATAACAATGAGCTAATCTAGGTGAAGATGTTGCTTCACCAAAAACAGATTGTTCAATTTTAGATTGCAAAATTCATTGTTTGGTGACTATCCTAGATTGCTTTATTTTAATTCAAATGTGACTACCCTAGGATTGCTTCATTTTAAAACTATAAAAAAAGAAAAGAAATAGAATTCTGTCTGCAGAATGCGTTAGACTCAGAGTTTTGTGATTTTTGCTACAGTCTATATGTGGCTAAACAGAGGCTGTTGCATCGAAACATATATGCACTAGAACAGAAGCTGTATGCGCCAAAACATATATGCACTAGAACAGAGGCTGTATGCGCCGAAAAATATATGCACTAGAAAAAATGCGCTTAAACAGGAATTGAATGCACCATAAAAAAAATGCCAAATAATTACTATGCTTGTAAGAAGAAAACTAAATGCGCTTTAACAGTCACTGTATGTGCTTCAACGGCCACGAATGCGCCGTAACAGTCATGGGATGCACCGTAATAGTCACGGGATGCGCGTCAAAATTTTGCAAAATTAAAAAGTTAAAAAATCTGTATGCACGTCAGGAATTTTTGAATGTGTCGAAACGTCAGATTTTTCTGAAAAACTAATTCCAGAAAACCGAAACTGTCAAAACAAACTTACAGAAAATGTTAAATTCGTGGGTTCCAGCCCATGTGTGTGTGAAAATTGTATCAAATTTAAATTAAAAACACATGTTAATAAAACATTAAATCAAAAAGCTGAAAATAAAATATGCAAACCGTAACAGCAGCCTTTCGAAACCATTTTATCCTCCTCTAACTTCACCGTTTTGTTGCTTCGAATGGCTCTCAGATCAGCAGATAGAGCTCAAAAAAATGACAGCATGAAGAACAAGATTTAAATGCATAATATGCAAAATGCAAATCTATGCTAACATGAAAGTGTGAATGTGATGCTGAAAATGATGTGAATGCATAAAAACTGATTGCCTGAACGTAGGTATGCGTATGTAAGTGCATGCGTGTGAATGTGGATGAGTATGTGTAGTGTGACTTGTCTTTATGTGTTTGGTGTTTAGCTTGATTTGGCAATATTTAAATGAATGATCACACATGTAAACACATGAATCACACACATAAGACACATAAGCAAATTTGAATTTTGGAATTTATGAATATGATTATTAAGCACACACTTGAAGAAGACACATCAACAAGTCCTAGAACAAGTCATGTGGGTATGGCCAATTAGGTTTCAAGCTAGTTTGCACAAGGTTGACTAAGGATGATTTGAAAGCAAAATCCTGTCACACACCCGGGAGAAAGGGGTAACCCACCCTTCACCTTCACTTCCCAAAGGTATAAAGTTCTTTGGGGCTTAGCCAAGAGTGATAAGATTTTAACTTCCAAACAAGCGTGTCTTTCGATTCACACTTCGATTAAAGTCGTCCCCAGGGGTGATGAAATCCCCTAGCAGGCCTCCTATGAAGGGTTTGACAAAAGCAAACCAAGTGAGGTGTTTGTGATCACACACACACTTGATTCACACTCACAATGATTAATTTACCTTAGATTAGAAATGAAACATGTGTAAAAAAAGTTCAAACACTTGTTCTTTTTAGATCCCAAATCAAAATGTGATGGAAGACAGTGGTGAATTTTAGACCCGATTTTCAATATGTGATTGAAGACAATATTCATTTTTAATAGCCCAAATCTAAATGTGTTTACAAACAATGATTAATTTTATGCCCCAAATTGAAATGTGTGACAAATAAGATTAAGAGATTAAGGATGAAACGAGTGCACCTGGTTATTTTCGCTTTCCAAATTGATGTTGTGACTGATTCCAATGCTTTTCCAACTCTGTATGATTTCACCAACAAGTCACCAAGATAAGAAGAAACACATGCATGCAAGTAAAAGTGTGATTACATCCCAAAACAAGTAATTTTTTTTTCAAATATGTGAGATTTGAAAGTTGTAACGCTATAAAATCTGATAAAAACTTACACCATTATATAGCTTATGAAATTCTACCCCATTTAAAAAAAAAATCTTTGAAAAAAGACTAAAAAATGACCAAGATACGGCCATTTTAAGATTTCCTATGAAAATGCTACATGTATGCGCTAAAACACAATCCATAATGCTAAATAAGCCCCAGATGCGCCAGAACAGACACCAGTTGCATGTCAGAAAAATTTTAGAATGCTAAATAAGCCCAGATGTGCGTCAAATTTTTTTTAGAATGCTAAATAAGACCAGATGCGCCAGAACATACACCAGATGCGCGTAAACATTTGCTATATGCGCTGAAACAGTGACTATATGCGCCCTAAAATTTTTTTTTTTACAAATTTTTAATGAAAGGGTATATGCGCCATTCTTTACCATATGGCTTTAACAGCCCTTGGGGATACCTACCACCCCCCGATGCGCCCAAAACAGCTGTTCCCAAAATCCAAAACAAAATTAGAAAACCCCGTATGTGCCAGCCGTAACAAGTCGAATGCACAAATCTACCTTTCCTAAAAAGTCAATTCCAGAATGCGGAAACTGTCAACAGAAACTCACAGAAAATGTTAAATTCATGGGTTTGAGCCCCATGGTGGGCGCCAAAAATGTGTGATCGAAAATACGCGTATTAAAATGAGATAAATACTATTCAAACACACCAATGAAACTTTAAATCAAAGGAAAACTGATTAAACAAAGTAAAGCAAACTCTCAATGCAGCAGCTCCTTTGAAGACGTCCCATTGTCCTCTATCTCCAGTATTTTTGCCAAAGCTCTCCAATTTGTATGCTAAGCTCCACAAAATGACTACTAAAGAACGAGATTTAAAAATATATGCATGATATACTAAGAATGCAAGATCTTGAAGGTTGATAATGGAGGAATGTTGGTTGCTCACTTCTGCAGCATAACAACTTGATATGATGACGAATGGAGAATGATAAGAATGAATGAAAGATTGAAGAATTATTTTGGCAGAATGCGGATGTCTGAAGAAGATCCCCCCCAAATGGCTTGTTAAAGGTTTGATTTATAGAGTTTTCGAAAGGATTTGATTGGCTGATTCGATCAACGGTCCGAATTAAGCTTGTTTGAATGGACGGCGGGAGATTTTCGAAAGTTGAGTGAGAGAAGTAGAAGGTTTCCTCTTTTTCATTTTTTCCATTAAACAAAGCAGTTGCTCGAAGAAATATTAAACAGAAATCGGCAAATGTTCAAATAAACTTACGAATAGCAGCAATGTTTTATTTAGAGTTCCACAACAAATGCTGATTTTAATTATGTGAGAGAGGCGAATTTAGAAGGCGTTAAATATTTAAAAATATTTAATTATTTGTGGAGTGAAAAAGACATTAAATTAAATATTTAATATATTTAATTTAACTACGAGATGAAGGGGGTGTTCGGAGAATATTCCATTATTTGAATATTCAAATATTCAAACTTTAGAATGATATGATAAATAATATAAATAAATAATCGAATTTATTTAATTTAATTAAGAGGAAAAATGGAGGATGATACTTAATTAAATAAAATTATTTATTTAATTAAGATAGAAGAATTATAAAAATGAACAATATAAATAAATAATTAAATTTATTTATATGTAGACGATTTTAGGAGATTAATTAAATACTTGTATTTAATTAATTACCAAACTTATTATAATGTGACCATTTTTATGTGCATACAAGTCCAAAGGACATTACCATCCATTCATATAGACCTTCATTGGTTTTAAATGCAGTTTTCCACTAATCTCCTTCTCTTATCCTAATCTTATGATAGCCACTTTTTAAGTCAATCTTTGAGAAATAACATGCACCTCCCAAGAAATTCATTAAATCCTCCATTCTAGGTATTGGAAACCTATATCTGATAGTTTTTTGTTTATTACCCTTGATTCAGTACACATTCTCCAATCCCCATCCTTTTTGGGTGCCAAAATAGTAGGGACAACACAAGGGCTCAAACTTTCCCTTATTAGGCCTTTATCTAACAATTATTGGACTTGCCTTCTTAGCTCTTCATTTTGTTTAGGGGTCATCTTGAATGCAACCTTATTTGGAAAATTTACATGAGGGATCAGGTCTATATGATGGCTTACATCTCTCATAGGAGGCAAAGAACTTGGCAACTCATCAATTGCAATGTCCTTGTATTTTTCTAACAAAGCTTGAACCTCACTAGGTATACCCTCAACCTTGGTTGCTGCTAAAGAAGATTTAGATCTGATCACCAAAGAAAATCCTTGTCCACCTTCATCCTTCAATGTTTTCAAAAATTCTTTCTCCCCAACTACCATAACACTAGACCCAACTTGTTTTTCAAACTCTTCATCTTGTAGGGGCGTCAATGTGAATGAAAATCCATCTTTATCTATTACATAAATGTTTTTCTAACCATCATGCTTGGATTTTTTGTCATACTGCCAGGGCCTTCCTAGCAGAAAGTGACAAACATCCATGGGGATGATGTCACAAGGATTTTATGTTTATAACCTCCAATATTAAACTCTACCCATGTTTTCTCATTGACCAAGACTCTGTAAGGACCAGAAAAAAAAACACATATACAAATTATGTCCTTAAGTTTCCAAAATGATTAAATTACTTTCATCACTATAATCAATAGAAAAACATACATCAATAAATCAAAGTAAATTAAAACAAGGCGGTGTCTTCATTAGATTTAGCCATGTAGGCTTACACATGAGTTATCATCACAACAATACATGTAATTCAAATACTAAAATGCAAATTAAGGAAATAACAAGATCATAAATGCATCCACAAAGAAATCATGACACAGAGATTTTCATGAGTGGAAAACCCTCGTAGGGATGAAAAACCACTCGTAAAAGTGTCTCACCGGCTTAATGAAATGCCTCATTGGCAGAGCCTTACTGGCTACAAATTCTCAATGGATACAAGGTGCCTCATAGGCAATGATCATACTGTCACACTGACATGAGCATTCATTACACATTTCTTGATATCATATATTACACTTAATAAAGGACAAATTGAAGTTCCTATACAAGTCACATAAATCTTCAAGCAACATTTCAAGTTTCACCAATACATCTTCCTTGCATAGGAGATTAAGGTAATGCCAACACAATTGTGAATCACTCCTAAGAATTTTCTAATAAGACGACTTTACCTCCAATGACCTTTCATTATCACACAAGTACTCTGAAAACCTTAAATCAATCACATAAAGCTTTATGAAAGTAATCCTAGCACTGTTAAACACACACATGCTTGAGCAACTATAACCTAAATATTTACTTTTAAACTCATTGATTCATAGAGATTTCAACAATAGGAGAATAAAACTATAAATGAGTTAGGAAGGTATAGCTCATGTATGTATGAGAATACATATATAAGCTAGAGAATATATGAGTATACATTCTTATGAATACCATTTGTAATATGTGCATATGTATGTTTACACTTGCTAAAAATCAAGGAAAAAGATGGCATGGAACACACACGACAGTCACTGCCATCCTTATTATATTCATTTTAAAAGCGAAAGATTCAACAAATAGTACTACACTGATTTCATCAATTAAGCTTTTCATCTAATATCATAAACAAAGAGATTTCAATTCACAAACAACAATCAAATCTATAGAGAAAACTATGATCATAATTAAAAGAAATTATGTTTTCTTTAGATCTTCAATACTTCCATAGGATTAACGTCAGTCATCGTGTTATGAAGCATGAGCTACCTTCAAAGTGCAATTGTTACTTAACAGAGGTTATATCATAATGTTTAGGGAAAGAGACAAATGATACAAGTGCTAAAGCCTTCAAGTTCTATGTCCCATGTTATATGACAAAGTGCCAAAATTAGATATAAAGTATTTATGCATACTGTCACAAAAATTGCATATAGTTCATCATTCACTGATTCATGCATTCTTGCCGAAAACATATTGTAACACTAAAGTTTACTACTAAATTTGCATAAGAACTAAGTTACAAGAAGTAATTTCTATTTTTAGTTTCTCAATTCAAAATTGTATCATTCACACATCATGATCTTTGAGACACAATAATCCGCATAAAACATATTTCATTGCCAAGTTCCTAAATAGATTTGCATAAGTACAAAAATTTATAATATACAACTCGCAACTGATTTTATAATTTCACTATGCATTTCATTCTTCAAATATACTATACTTCAATGAATAAAAACAAGTTTATGCAATATGCTCTTTATGCAAGATATCCCACATTCTATCTCCATTTGAAAGATTTAAGCTAATGAATAGGTTTGTGTAAATTTGAAATAAAAACACACCCCACTCAGCATTGTATACACTTCAGAGAATTACAATTTTCCTATATTTTATTGCATATTCACACACATACATAAAGATACATTAAATCAAAATTAAAAAGTAAAACTATTCTCACACAAAATTATACCAACTTACAACAGAGTATCGATTATTCCAGCCAGATTCAAATCTATCCATTTCTAAATCAGAACTTGTTTATTTTCAAGTAAGAACAAATATATATATTCATATCTATAAATTTATACACACACACACACACACACACACACACACACACACACATATACTTAGAATTTATCAACACAAGAATAAAGAATGGTTTCAACAAGTTAATAAATTTTAAATCTAAATATTATACTGTTGATGTAAAGAAAACATACACTTACAGCTATATCTACTGGCACCTAGTTGTATATATTTCCTATTGTAAATAATCTTATTCACAGATATTTTATTGGTATATATATATATATATTTCTTTATTCCCTTATTTATATTGTCTTCCGATCTGACAAAGAAATCTCCAAAGAATAAAGAAGCAGCAAAATCAAAGATCTTTCACCACAAAAAGTTAGTGAAGAAAAAGTCTGATTGGGTGGCCAGTAGTTGTACAAAAATTTGGTTCTAGAATATCTCATTTTTATTAGCTTAACAAAACCAAAATATATAAAATAAACATTAGAGTTGAAGAGGCTTACAAGGATCTAAGAGACTAGAAATAATAATGGAGAAATGGAGGACCCATTGAATACTTTATGCTTTGTTAATGGTTGTAACTTTCCTTCATAAGTTTATAATTGAATGAAAAACATTCTAGTAGAATAGTACATGCTGAAAATGGAGATTGAGCACTGAATATCTAGAAAAGATAAAGTAGATTAAGCACTAAATATTTAAGAAAAGATCTTGACCATTGATTGGTGCATAACATATTGTTATTTTTAGTTCTTTTTCCTTCAACTTTAGCGGATTTTACAGCATACCAACTCTTGAAGCTTTTTATATGGGTACGGTTATGAAAAATCGAGTCATATATACTTTTTTTAAAGTCATATATACTTTTTATATAATATATATTCCTTTATATATATATTTATATCTAATATATGTGCATACGTTTATGTTTCAAAGGCTGCAACCATCACATTTTTACATGGTGACTGCAGGTTTAAGTTTTATTTCAAAGATTTTAAGAGAAATATGGCTTGTGTTAGCCGGCGCTACCAGGGTAATTTGGGGGAAAGGCCCCTTCAACATTTCAAATTTGCTCTATTGATAAATAAAACAATACGCCAGTTTTCACTAATCTACAGTTTGATTTTAATAAAAATATATATATATATTATATATGTAAATACAATGTATATTTATACATGCATTTAAATATATAATATTTTCACAATTTGGACAAGATTTCAACTCAAAGATTCACACAGAAAACCCCAACCTGGGCATAAAAATTTTCAATACAGAGAGGTTGCAAAATTATATGTAAATATATTTATATAAATGATTGGAATGATTGTACAAATTTCACAGCTATACCAGTAAATTTTGCATGGCAAGGACTTCAAGCACAGAGATAATACATAGTAGTTTTCAAAAAGAATTCAATCTTTCAGCAATACAAACAATCCTTCACACACTTTGAAAATTAAATGCATTGAAAGAGATTTAAAACCCTGGAAAATTTGCCTCCAATTGAAATCCCCTTCATCTTCTTCTCCCATCCTTATCTCTCTTCGAATTTGATTTCTGAAGAATATTCCTCATCATATTTTCTTTTCTCTTGTATTTCTCTTCTTATTTCCACTATTTCTATTTTACTGAAAACGAAACTTCAATTTTGCAGCCCCTTTTCAGTTATTTTTGTAGAGCAATTCAAGAAGAATATCAAGTAGTTGTGTTTTCTCGTTATGTTTTCTCCTTCTTTTAAAGATTTCTTCCCCAAATTTTCAATAACCTAATCTTGAAATTCCCCCCAAAAAAATAAAATTCATTTTCATGCACAATATTTATTCTTCGTAAATATTAAGGAAGTAATTTTTAAATTGCAAATTAATTATTTGTTCAAATAAATAACTGTACGTGAGATCATTTTTTTCACAATCAATAATATAGAATTACCATTTAATTCCCAATAAAATAATTATTCTAAATAACAAAGTATTATCATTTAATTTGCATAATAAAATTTAATTAATTCTTTTATTTTTCTTTGCACCTTTATTTCACCATTTAATTAAATAAAAATTTTGAAACACAAACAATTATGTAATTAACTAAATTGTATGCTAAACGCATATGAATGATACTAGGTGTTTGTGTGCAGGTTTATTTTCACCACAAGTCGCCTGCAGTCCTGTGACGCACATGAGTCAAAGTCTGGTCAATGATTATTAAAATAATATTATTGAATTATAATTACTTATTAAAATAGGGGTCACACAAAGACTTTTTGACCCTTATTCAACCAACATACTTTGTATGGTGTGGGGTGTGGAATTTTCTTCATATTCAATCTCTCTACCATTTCTAAGGAAACCAGATTATCAATAGAACTTGAATCAACAACTACTTTGCATACCTTTGCATGTGACTTGCAGGTGGTTCTAAACAATGATTACCTTTGTGGAGGCTCTTTGAATATTAGCACCTTAATGAGTGTCCTTCTCATCATCAAATACTCACCTATCTTAGGGGCATCATGTTGAGATGGTGAATTAACACTTTCATTGTCTTCCTCATGCACAATTTGGGTTCTTCGCTCACGTCCATGAGAACTTGATGCTTGCTTGTCTGGGCACTTCCATGCTAGATGACCAAATTGGTTGCACTAGTAGCATCTACCTAAGAAGGTATTTGACCCTCTCCCTTTTCCACCAAACCTACCTCTACCACTAGGTCTTCTACCTCTAAAATTACCTCTGCCACTTGATTCACCACTTTGATTTTGGTAGCTACTTGATTCTCCTTGTTGCTTTTGTGACTGTCCTCTTGCACCAATGTTTCCTCTACCTCTAAAATTCTTTCCTATACCTCTTCCTTGCTACTATTTTCTCCTCTTTATCCCTTCCTCTTCCTTGACAGCCAACTGAAAACACTCTTCAACAGTCCTAGGTGTATTGAGACCAATTTCATCTTGAATGTTGAGTCTAAGCCCATTTAGATACATTGCAACCTTTTCTACTTCATCTTCAGTATGTCCTGCTCTAATACTTAGTTTATGGAACTCCTTAGTATATGCCATGACATCTAATTCCTTTTGTTTTAAATTTTGTAGCTTCCTAAATGTCTGAATTGCATAATCTATAGGAAGAAATTGTGCTTTCACCTTTGTTACCATTCTATCCCATGAACTTATCTTACTCTTTCCCTTCTTTACTCTTTCCTCTTGAACATAGTTCCACCATGTTAGGGCAGGGCCCTTCAACTTTGTTTTTTCAAATTTCACTTTCTTATTGTCTTCTATCTCCTCAAATTCAAAGAAATTGTCAAGATAATCTATCAAACCCAACACTTCTTCACTGTCCATCTTTCCACCATACATAGGTACTTCCACTTTCACCTTTGGAGTATCCCCCTTGACATCTTTCAACATCCTAACCATTCTCATCTCTTTAGGGTCCATTTCCTTTTCAACTTGGACTCCTCCGTAAGGGTTTTCACTCTCACCCTCATCCTCTTTGTCACTTTGGTCACCACTGACCATTCCTCTT